>MU266721.1:0-19123 GCA_021014945.1 Leucogyrophana mollusca | reverse complement strand
GCTCACCCGCGAGGAAGTTCTCGCGCTCTGTGAGAAGCTCGAGGGTGCATGCATGGCATTTGGGGATGCTGGGGTGTCTCTCGAGTTTTCACGGCAGATTCGCCTGTTCCGGGGTCACCTACGACGGGATATGTTACTTCATGCTAAACAGACTACTATCGATACATATTTCAATCTGTAATTCGTACCTACCATTGTAAGAATGATTGGTTTGACCGTGTCACGCTTTTGGCGGGGGTCACATTCTGTCACAAATTTCGTCTTGCATATCTCTAATAATGCATGGCGTTGGAGGGGTTCCCGACGCTATGCATTATGAGCCAGTCAACTGTATATCGAAGATTGCGCGTGAAACGGCCCTCTGGTTTGCAGTCGTGTCTCGAGATCCCACACTCGCACTGTGTTATCGAATGAACCACTAACAACTCTTCTTCCACCAACGATTACTGCGAGGCAGGAGACATTATTATGTGTGTGCTCCAGCACTAGTGGTTGTCCGATTTCCTGGCCTGTTTTCGCATCCCAAACTCGTACATACGCTTTCGCACGACCCGGTGATGAGGCAATCTGTGGCCCGTTCGGCGAGAACGCTAGACACTTGACACTTTTGACACTTGTCAGTGGTTTTTTGGCGGGGCTGCCTGTGTCCAAATCCCAGAGGTGTAATTTGTCTCCCGGCAGCGACCCAGCCGCGATCCAACGACCGCCCGTGGAATATGCCACTGGCACGGCGGGACGTGTCCATGACAGGACGTCGTTCTCAAGCATTTTGATTTCGTACAGCTTTTCCCGTCTCGCCACGTTCCACACGACGACCTTGTCCGTGACCCTACTCGTAATGTTCTTGCCGTCCGGGGAGATCGCTATACCATTGATCCCGGTATAGTGGATCAAACTCTCCCCCTCCTGTTGCCCGCTCTCAACATTCCAAATACGAACCGTCATGTCACTCGACCCACTTGCTATCTGTCGACCATCGTGGAAGTACACCACACAACTGATGATGCTGTTCAACTCGTGACCTCGAAAAACTTTCGTAGGAGGGCGGGCCGTTGAGTGCTCGACAGACTCTCTGGGCTCAGGCATGGTTGACATGGGGCGGGGAAATGGGAGCTATGGGCGTGGGATGGATAAAGGCGCTCAAGGCGACGTCGAAGGGTGGATTATGAGGCGTAAATATATGCGAGTGAACTTGCCTTCATTCTTGCTGTGCGCATGCATCCATTAAGAAAAGATAAGCGTCTTTTAGCCCGTCGGCGCTTCATGCTGGCACCGGATCTTCTCATGAGATTTACAACCACAGGATTCCGTACCTTCTTTGAACAGCTATCACGCACATCGTACAACTCCGAGCAACGGCCCTGCGTAACTGACGTCGATTCGAGTCCGCTCAAGGCATCCGCGGTCCCCTGGTCCTTTTTGCTTCGAATCAGCAGTTCGTCGTTTACCAACTACGTTGAACTTCCTGCGCCTGATTCATCTCATTGCATACGTATGTCTCAGCAATTGAACTTGTGCATCCTTTGCTGAGCAATAGGAAACTCACTAGATGGCGACAAATTGCGCTCGTCCAGGTGGATATGTTTCATGCTCTGTGCGTGGCTTAGAGCTGTTCCCTCGACCTGAAGCTCTAAATCACAGTCGTGTTTCCAGTGTTGGAATCCGAAGGACCAAGGTCGACTGCACAGGGTTGATCCAGTTCCCTTCTGTCTATCGCTCCTGCTGGGATCGATACAAATGGTTCATTCAAAGTTAAAAGTTGATATATACAATAAAAAGACAAAGAATACTATTCGCTAACGTTTATGCTCCCCTTGCGAAGAGACTTCCTTAGGACTCTGTGATGCAACCATTTTTCAAACGCTTGTTCCACCGTCAGAGCCACTGGTTCGTGCCCGTGCTCATCCTGGTCCTCATCCTGGTCCTCGTCTTCGTTCTCCTCCTGGCTATAATGCGCAAGCAATGTCTTCAACGAACGCAGGACTACCTTCCAATTCTGCTTCTGTGATGGTGGTGGTACTATCTTTTGTCGCCTCCGCACCATAAACACTGTCTTCTTTTCGCCGCATTCATAAGCCCGCAGTGACAGCCAGGCTTCAAGAGGTCTGTCCTTGCGTGGAAGACGGGTTCCATGTGCGTAGTGGAGCGTGACCCACGCAAGCACCCAGATGAGTGACTCAGCGACATGGTGGTACTTGGGGGTGATGTGGCCTTCAGGACCCTCCTGATCGAGAAGCTCAATTGCCATGAATGGCATCGTGCCTACGCGTCCGTTGCCCTGGTGGCCTTCAATGATCGAGGCCAGGTCATAATCGTTGAGCACTCCCACTGCAACACCTTGGGCGTTACGGTAATACATTAGACCGCTTTCGTTGATATCGCGATGACTAATGCCGTCTTTCCAGAGTTCATAATGGCCTGCAGAGAAGATAAGTGAAAGCAAGGGGTGGGACGGGGGGTCGCTCGCACGACACGATATGCCACCACGCTCGCAAAAAAGCATTTCCACTCAGCTCTGTGGTAGGCCGCAGCTCGTCGAATGTGAGAACTCGAAAAGTCCAACCCCCTTCGATCCCTTCGGTATTGTCCTGTTTGGGTTGGTCTCGCCTGATCTGCGTGGGTGGAGCAATAGTTGACTCCCCCTTCGCGATGGCCACCATCGTAGCACCATTCGAGTCATCTCGAGCCTCCTGCGGGAATGTGTGTACCGTTTTGGTGATACACGGTTGACTTTGGCCGGCCTCTTCAATCGTTGAGGTCCTTTCATATAGGGCTGGACGTCCCTCCTCTGGGCCGGCGTGCCAATTGTCGGCGGAGTCGCAGTCACCCATGTTGGCCTGTAATGAGGTATATAAATGACTCGACGATGTATGGAACGAGACGAGGTATGGAGAGTGCAGCTGGGGAGAGTTAGAACTCACCCATTCCATATCCACTTCGCACAACGCAAGGAATATCACGGTGGAGTCTAAGGATAAGCGTTAGGCTGCGTTAAGTCACTTTGGAGTTCATCCGCACCGAGTACTAGGGGAAACATGTGTGCAGATACTTACAGCCACGCTGTTGAAGCACGTGAAAGGGCACGTTGCAAGATGTGTTTGCCCTGCCGTCCCCGGCATGTAATGTGGTCTGTGATGAAGCCGATATCATTTACCCTGTTCCTTTCGCTTTTGTATCCTGCGTGAGCTTTTGGAGACAGACTCGGAGGATGGGTACCCGACGAATATAACGTCGCTAACTTCCCGCCGATACATGTCTAGTGCGCACCTTTTGAAAGGCACAATCAGCAAAAGCACATCGCCATGCAGCCTCAGATCCAATCGAAAAAGGGTCACTGATCACATGTCCTCACATGTCATTTGTGATCCTCTAGCTCAGAATACCTTTTACCAGGTTATACAGCCATTTCTCAAACACCTCCTCCATCGTTACAACGACCGGCGCGTGCCGGAACAAGAGATAATGTATACCCACCACCTCCAAGCCCCTCCGGACAACCCTCCAATTCTCTGTCTGTGATGGTAGGGGTACTATCTTGTGTTGTTGTCGCATAATAAACATCGCCTTCTTGTCACCACATTCAACAGCCTGCAATGACAGCCAGGTTTTAAGAGGTCTGTGCTTTCGGGGGAGACGGGTTCCATTTGCGTAGTGGAGCGTGAGCCACGCAAGTATCCAGACGAACGACTCAGCGTCATGGCGGTACTGGTGGGTGATGTGATCTTCAGGACCCTCCTGATCGAGAAGTTCGATTGCCATAAATGGCATCGTGCCTGTGCGCTTGTTGCCCTGTCGGCCTTCTGTGGTAGAGGTCAAATCGAAATCATTGAGCACTCCCACCGCGACATCTTGGGCGTTACGATAATACACCAGATTGCTTTCGCTGATATCCCGATGATGAATGCCTCCCTTCCAGAGTTCATAATGGCCTGCAGAAAAGATAACTAAAAGGGAGGGATAGTATGGAAAGGTCACTTACACAACACCACTTCCCACCACGTTCGCAAGAGCTCCTTGGCAGACAACTCGGTGATGGGTCGTAACTTCCGGAATACGATGCTCCAGAGAACACGGCTGCCCGGCACAGATTCCGTAGAGCTGGCTTCCTTGGCATTGGCGGGATTGCCCTCCTGAACGTTGTCACGAGGCCCCGCGCCGCGATCGGCCTCCTCCGGTGCGAGGCCAACATCCAAGTCCTTTCTTTCACAGGAAAATGGGAAGACCGAGGTGAAAATATGAACGCAGGTATCGAGGTCAATGAAAGACACTCACCGAACCTTGGAGTGGTACCGAATGGGATTTGATGTCCCACACTTGGACAATACCGCCATCAGTCCCCAGTAACAACAAACTGGCCGTCTGGCGAGCACGGAACAGAGTATATGGAGTATTCAGCGCAAAACGACACTATGATTTACAATCGTGCCTCCAGATCCCACACTCGCGCTATCTTGTCCAATGAGCCACTAACGACTCTTCTGCCATCGAGGGCGACCGCGAGAGAGCAGGTAACGTAAAGCTCGTGCTCCAGCATCGATTGTCCAAATTCTTGTCCTGTTTTTGCACTTTCCCACGACCCGACGATGATGAGTACGACCATTCGGCGAGTAAATACTATTGAGAAGGAACGACTGTCTTCCTTCGAATCTTTGGACTACCTACGGGAGACTAAGTAAGTACACCAGCAACGTCACTGATTTTGGCTGGCTGAAGTAATATCGAACTGACAACAATCTTCCTAGTCAAGATGACCAATACTTGAAAATCGTTGTCCCGTGACCCAGTGCCGATCTGTGTCCCACCCGGCGAAAACATTGGACAATTCACACATTTGACACTTGTCAGTAGTTCTTGGGCAAGGCTGACGAGCTGGCCGACGGTGTCTGAATCCCAGAGAAGTATTCTGTCGCCCAGCCGTGACACAGTCCCGATCGGATGGCCACCCAGGGAATATGCCACTAGCACGACGAAACTTGTCAAGACGTTGTCCTTGGGCAGTGCCCCAATGGGCACTTTCATTTCGTGCACCTTTTCCCATCTCGCCACATTCCACACGACTGTGCCAACGACCCTACTTGCAATGGTCCTGTCATTCAGTAATAACGGCTAACCACGGACTTCGGTATCGTGTATCAAACTCCTCTCTTCATGTTACTCGGTCTCAACGTTTCAAATACGAACTGCCTTGTCACTCGACCCGCTTGCTAGTCGCCCATCAATGACCATGGCAGTATTCCACAAACCGGAGGAGACTGTCCAACTTATGATCTCGACAAACCTTCGTTGGAGGGCAGGTCCTTGAGCGCCCGATAGAAGGCTCCCCGGGCCCAGGCTCGGTTGGCATGGGTGAGGACTTGGGAGCTATGGGCGTGATATGTGATGAGTTCCCCTTCGTAAGTCCTGTGTTTGTACTGACGTCGATTCGGGTCCGTTGAAGCATCCTTGGTCCCCTCGTCCTTTCTGTTTTGAATCAGCAGCTCGCCATTTACCAACTACGTTGAAGTTCCTGCGTCCGTTTCAAGTTGACACTGAATGAAATGAGACACTAACGAGACAAGGTATGGAGATGAGTGTAGCTCATCCCGTGGCGATGACCCACAGCACAGCGCAAGAAAAATTACGGTGGAGGATCTCTGTCAGGCTGCAGGGAGTGAGCGAAGGGTGTGCTCGTGCTGAGGACTGGAGGAAATACCTGCGCAGATACAGCCACGCTGGTGAAGCGTGTTGAAGTCAGTACTGGCCACGTTGATGGGTTGTGCTCTGCCGTCTCTGGCATGTATGTTGCCTGGAATGATTAACGAAGTAGAGATCATTTACCCTCTTCCTTTCGCGCGCGTACCATTCATGAGCTTTTGTACACTAACTCGGAGGATGGGTCCCCTAATATAACGGCGCTAGATACCCACCAAGACACATCTAGTAAGCACTTCTGGAGAAAAGCACAATCAGCAAGGGCACATCCCCCATATCAATAGCCTCAGATCCAATCGAAGGAAAAGGGCCGCTAATCATATGCCATTTATCCGTCTCTAGTCCAGAAAGTCTTTTACCAAGTTATACAGCCATGTCTTGAACACTTCCTCCACCGTCATGACCGGCTTGTCATCGTCCTCGATATGATACGTACCCACCACTTTCAAGCAGCGTTGTGCAATTTTCCAATTGTTTTGCTGCGATGGTGGTGGTACTATCTGGCGTCGCCCCAGCAGGACAAACCACGACTTCTTTTCACTGCATTCAGTAGCCTGCACTGACTGCCAGGCTTCAAGAGGTCGGTCCTTGCGTGGAAGACGGGTTCCATGTGCGTAGTGGAGCGTGACCCACACAAGCACCCAGACAAGCGATTCAGCGTCGTGGCGGTAATGGCGGGTGATGTGACCTTCAGGACCCTCCTGATCGAGAAGTTCAATTGCCATGAATGGCATCGTGCCTGTGCGCTCGTTGCCCTGTCGGCCTTCTGTGGTGGAGGACAAGTCGAAATCATTGAGCACTCCCACTGCGACATCTTGGGCGTTACGGTAATACACCAGATTGCTTTCGCTGATATCCCGATGATGAATGCCTCCCTTCCAGAGTTCATAATGGCCTGCAGAAAAGGTAACTAGAAGCGAGGGGTAATATGGAAAGGCTACTTACACAACACCACTGACCACCACGTTCGCAGGACCTCCTCGGCAGGCAACTCGGAGATGGGTCGTAGCTTGCGGAATGCAGTGATCCAGAGAACATGGCTGGCCGGCGCTGATTCCTTACAGCTGGCTTTCTTCGCGTTGGTGGGGTTGTCCTCCTGGGTGCCATCGCAAGGTTCCGCGCCGCGATCGGCCTCCTCCGGTGCGAGGCCAATACCTAATTCCTTTCTTTTATGGGAAAATAGAAAGAGCGAGGTGAAAATATGAGTACGGGTATTGATTATGGAAGACGCTCACCGAGCCGTTGAATGGTACCAAGTGGGACTCCAGCATCGTTGCAGCATCAGTTGTCCAAATCCTACGCTATCCTACGATCCTGTTTATTTCGTGTCCCAAAATCGTGCACTTTCTCACGACCCGGGTTATGATACGACCATTTGGCGAATACACCGGCGACATCACCGACTTCGTCTGGCTTTTTATCGGACTGACAACAACCTTCCCAGTCGAGATGTCAAATGTTTGGGGACTCCCGGTGGCAATTTTTGTCTCATCCAGCGAGAAGGCTAGACAATTGACACTTTCGACACATCTCAGTGGTTCTCTGGCGAGGCTGACGGTATATCAGTCCCAGAGGTGTATTTTGTCGCCCAGCCGCAACACAGCCCCGATCGAATGACCGTCTGGGGAATATACCACTGGCACGACAAAACTTGTCAAGATGTCATCCTTGGGCGCTTTGATTTCGTGCAGCTTTTCCCATCTCACCACATCCCACTCGACGACTCCGCCAACGACTCCACTTGCAATGCTCCTGCCGCCCGATGATGTCGCTAAACCACGGACTTCGGTATCGTGCAATAAACTCCCCCCTCCTGTTGCGCGCTCTCAACGTTCCAAATGCGAACCGTCTTGTCACTCGACCTGCTTGCTAGTCGCCCATCTTGGAAGGATGCCAGAGACAAGATGATACTGTCTAACTTATGACTTCGAAAACTTTCGTCGGAGGGCAGGCCCTTGGGCACCCAATACAAGGCTCTAGCACACCGACTCACATGATGGACGAGCAGTGCAGCACGAGACGGATCCTGAGTCCCGCTGTCTCCGGCATGTATGGGGTCTGTGTAAGGGGATCGTCTACCCCGTTTCTTTGGCGCACGTACCCTTCATGGCCTTGTGGACACGGACTCGGGAGGATTGGTACTAGAGCCAATCCCCGACACCAGCAGCCCCAGATTTGATCAAAAGGGTCACTAGTCATTTATTCTCCTCTAGCCTACAAAGCCTTTTACAGAGTTATACAGCCATTTCTCAAACACTTCCTCCACCGCTATAGTGACTGGTGCGCGCTTGAACGTGACATAATGCACGCCCAACACTTCCAAGCAACCCTGGACAACTTCCCAATTCTCCGCCTGCAATGGTGGTGGTATTACTTTGTGTTGTCTTAGCATCATAAACACCAGTTTTTCCTTCCCACATGCCACAGCCTGCGTTGACAGCCAGGCTTGAAGAGGTCTGTCCTTGCATTGAAGACGGGTTCCATCACGATGTTCGAAGCGGAGCGTGACCCACGCAAGTACCCAGATGAGTGACTCAACGACATGGTGGTACTTGGGGGTGATGTGACCTGCAGGACCCTCCTGATCGAGAAGTTCGATTGCCATGAATGGCATCGTGCCTACGCGTCCGTTGCCCTGGTGGCCTTCAATGATCGAGGCCAGGTCATAATCGTTGAGCACTCCCACTGCAACACCTTGGGCGTTACGGTAATACATTAGACTGCTTTCGTTGATATCACAATGATGAATGCCGTGTTTCCAGAGTTCATAATGGCCTGCAGAGAAGATAAGTGAAGGCAAAGGGTGGGATGGGGGATCACTCGCACGACGCGATATGCCACCACACTCGCAAAGATGCACTTCCACTCAGCTCGGTGGCAGGCCGCAGGTCGTAGAATGTGAGGACTCGAAAAGTGCAACCCCCTTCGATCCCTTCGATTGTATTGTCCCGTTCGAGTTGGTCTCGCCTGCTCTGTGTGGGTGGAGCAATACTTGACTCCCCCTTCGCGATGGCCATCATCGAAGCACCATTCGAGTCATCTCGAGCCTCCTGCGAGATTGTATGTACCGTTTTGGTGATACACGGTTGACTTTGGCCGGACTCTTCAATCGTCGAGGTCCCGTCATATGGGACTGGATGTCCCTCCTCTGGGGCGGTATACGAATTGTCCGCAGAGTTGGAGTCACCCATGTTGGCCTGCGATGAGGTATATAAACAACTTGACGATGTATGGAACGAGACAAGGTATGGAGAGTGCAGCTGGGGAGAGTCAAAACTCACCCACTCCGTATCCACTCAGGACAATGCAAGGAAAATAACGGTGGAGTCTAAGGATCTCTGTCAGACTGCAGTAGGTCACTTCGGAGTTTGTCCGCACTGTGTGTCAGGGGAAATACATGCATAGATACTTACATGCAGTCACACTGGTGCATGAAGCACATTGACGTGAACACTGGGCACGTTGCATGGTGGATTTGCCCCGCTGTCTCTGGAATGTAATGTCGTCTGTGATGAAGTAGATATCTGAGTCATTTGCTCCGTTCCTTTCACTTTCGCATCATTCATGAGCTTTTGTACACGGACTCGGAGGATGGGTGTCTGAATACAATGTCGCGAGGTCCCCACCGACACATATCTAGTGTGCACTTTGGTCAAATCGCACGATCAGCAAGAGCAAATCCCCAATATCGGCAGCCTCATACGCCAATCTAAGGTCGCTGAGTACATGCCATGTATTGTCCTCTAGTCTAGAAAGTCTTTTACCAAGTTATACAGCCATTTCTCGAACACTTCCTCCACCGCCTTCATGACCGGCTCGCCGTCAAGCTCAAGATAATGTGCAGCTAACACTTTCAGGCAACGCCGTGCAACTTCCCAATTCATCTTCTGCGACGGTGGTGGCACTATCGCGTGTCCCCTTCGCGTCATATTCCACTTTTCGTTGCCACATGCCGCAGCCTGCAGCGACAGCCAGACCTCGAGAGGTCTGTCCTTGCGTGGGAGACGGGTTCCACCGCTATAGTGGAGCGTGACCCACGTAAGCACCCAGACGAGCGATTCGGCGTCGTGGCGGTACTGGTGAATGATGTGACCTTCGAGACCCTCCTTATCGAGAAGTCCGATGGCCATGAATGGTAATGTGCCTGCGCGTTCGTTGCCCTGGCACCCTTCTATGGTGGAGGATAGGTCGTAATCATTGAGCACTCCTACCGCGATACCTTGGGTGTCATGGTAATACATCAGATTGCTTTCGCTGATATCTCGATGATGAATGCCTCCCTTCCATAGGTCGTAGTGACCTGCAGAAAAGGTAACTAAAAGCGAGGGATAGTATGGAAGGGCCACTTACACAACGCAATTCCCCACCACGCTCGCAGGAACTCCTTCTCGGGCAACTGGGCGATGGGTCGTAGCTTGCGGAATACAGTGATCCAGAGAACGTAGCTGCCCAGCACTGATTCCTTATGACTGGCTTTCTTCGCATTAGCGGCGTTGCTCTCCCGGATGCTGTCGCGAAGTTCAGCGCTGCGATCGGTCTCCTCTGGTGCGGGGCCAACACCCAAATCCTTTCTTTTATGGGAAAATAAAAAGACCGAGGTGAAAATATGAGCGCACTTATCGAGGATGATGGAAGATGCTCACCGAGCTGTTGAGTGATACCAAGCGGGACTTGATGTCCCCCACCTGGGGAATACTGCCATCGATCCCGGCGACTACAAACCGACCGTCTGACAAGCATGGAACAGAGTGTAAGGAATGTTCAGCGTGAAACGGCGGTATTATTTGCAGTTGTGTCTCCAGACCCCAATGTTGTTAAATGAACCACTAACGACCTTTCTGCCATCAACGGTGGGTAACACGGAGCTTGTGCTCCGGCATCGATGATTGTCCTTCGTAGCTGTCCCTGTCCTGTTCTCGTGTCCCAGACTCGTGCACTTTCCCACGACCTGGCGATGACACGACCATGCGGCAAGTACACAGTAACATCACTGACCTGTCTGGCTTATTACCTGTCGACCATCATGAAAGTCCGCCACACGATGTTGTTCAGCTCGTGACCTCGAAAAAACCTTCGTAAAGGGCGGCCGTCGGGTGCTCCGACTCTCCAGGCTCAGGCGTGGTTGACATGGGGCAAGGAGATGGGAGGTATGGGCGTGAGATGAATGCAGGAACTCAGGTGACGTCGAGGGGCAGGTTTTAAGGCGCGAATGTGTGAGGGTGAGCTTGCCCTTATTCTTGCTGTGTATATACGGTATTCTTAACAAAAATAAATGCCCCTCTTGGCCCTTCGGCTCTTTATGCTAACATTATTGACGGATCTTCAACCACAGCACTTCGGCCCTTCTTTCAAGTGCTGGAAATCCAGTCCTCTCCGTACAGTAGATTCTCCTTCCTCTTTGCCTTTCATACTGTAGGACACTGATGCATTCCTGTATCATGAATACCTACCGCGTACATTGTACGCCTCCCCGAGTAAAAGACCGTAGTATGCGCTGAGTTTCCTTTTGTAAACCCTGTGTCACTGACATCGATTCAGTTCCATTGAAACATTCATTTACCAGGGCCTTCCATCATGGCGCGTGAATACTTGGAAACCTACGAGATGGCGCAGCGACGAATTGCGTTCGTCTCGGTGGATATGTTTCTCACTGTGAGTTACCTGGAGCTGTTCCCTCAACCTGAAGCTGTCAGTCACAAACGTGTTCCCGATGCTGCAATCCCAAGGACCAAGATCGACTGCATCAGGCTGATGCAGTTCCCTTCTGTCTGTCGCTCTCTTGGTCTGCCCCACTCTCGTCCACAGAGTTCAATAGTTGAGGCACTTATCCCCAGGGGCCCATTCTGTCGAGGCAGTTCACAACCTCAGGGATTCGGTACGTGAGATCAAAAGACAAATATCACTATCCGCGAACATTCATTCTCCCCCGGCGAAGAGACTTCCTTAGTACTTCATGATGCAACCATTTTCTAAACACTTCTTCCACCGTCAGAACGACCAGCTGGTGCTCGTGCTCATCCTGGTTTTCATCGCTGCCCTCGTCCACATCTTCATCTTGGTCCTCATTCTCGTTTTCATCCTCGTCCTCTTCCTCTTCCTCGTCCTCGTCATGGTCTTTGTCCCCGTCCTGGCTATAATGCGCGTTTAACATCTTCAAAGAACGCATGACCACCTGCCAATTCCGCTTCTGCGATGGCGGTGGTACTATCCGGAGTCGCCCCCGCAGCACAAATGCCGACTTCTTTACACCGCATTCAGGAGCCTGCAGTGACTGCCAGGCTTCAAGAGGTCTGTCCTTGCGTGGGAGACGGGTTCCATGTACGTAGTGGAGCGTGACCCACGCAAGTACCCAGACGAGCGATTCAGCGTCGTGGCGGTACTGGTGGGTGATGTGACCTTCAAAACCTTCATGATCAAGAAGTTCGATTGCCATGAATGGTATCGTGCCCATGCGTTTGTTGCCCTGCTGCCCTTCATTGGTCGAGGCCAGGTCGTAATCATTGAGTACTCCCACTGCAACACCTTTGGCGTTGCGGTAATACATCAGGTTTCTCTCGCTGATATCACAATGATGGATGTCCTCTTTCCAGAGTTCATTATGGCCTGCGGAGAAGATAAATTAAAGCAAGGAGTGAGGTGGGAGGATCACTCGCACGACACGATATGCCACCACACTCGCAGGAACACCTTTCCGCTCAGCTCGGTGATAGGTCGAAGGTTATAGGATGCGACAACTCGGAAAACAGAACTCCCTTCGATGCCTCCAGCGCTGTCGTCCCATTCGAATAGGTCTCGACCACTCTGCTCGGGTGGCGCAATATCTGGCTTCTTTGCAATCTGAGTTGCCGTGGACGAACCATTGAAATCGTCTCGGATCTCCTGTGAGATTGTGTGCACTGGCTCGATAGTACGTTGGCTCGACTCTTCGGTCGTGGAGGTCCTGTCATATAGGACTGATCCGACTGGATTTCCCTCCACTGGGGCAACACGTGGATTGCCAGCGGAGTTGGAGTCACCCATGTTGAAGGGCCTGCAGTGAAGGACATAAAAAACTTGATAAATTATAGAACGGGAGGGCGTATGGAGGGTATGTGTCTGAAAAGAGTTACGGCTCACCCCATATGTGATGCCACCCAGCTCAGCGCAGAAGTGATGGTGGTGGATCTGCGTCGGGCTGCGGTGTGTAAGTCAACGTGGGGTTTGCTTGTGCCGAGTGCTATGCAGGGAAAATACTACCCGCGCGAATACAGCCATGCTGGTGAAGCATGTCGAAGTGTACACTAGACATGATGGATTTGTCCCCTGGCGTCTCTGGCATGTCTGTCGTCTGCGTGTAATGGAATTGTCTACTCCAGAGCTCATTTCACCTTTGTATCTTTTGTGAGCTTTCGTCTACGGATTTGGGATGATTGGTACCCGAATATAAAGTCGCTGGCTTCTCCCACACACATCCAGCGCCTTCTAGTTGGAGACAGGCGCAATTAACAAGAGCATCCTTGACCCCCGGCGGTCTCAGAATGCCATGGCACCAATGAAACGGAAGGAGTCGCGAATCGTCGTTATTGATTCTCCTCTGGTCTAGGAACCTTTACCAAGTTACACAATCATTTCTCGTATACTTCCCCCCTCGCCATAACGCCCAGGTCGTCGCCAGCCTCGGCGTCATGCGCAGCCAACACTTTCAAGCAACGCCGGGGAAGTTGTCGATTCTCCAGCTACAACGGTGGCGGTATGGTTGTTAGGGTTGCACTAGACCTGGAGTGATGGCCGCGTTGGCGGTTTCCCGGGCGGCCCGATAATCGACTGATCCTGGACCGTTCTGGGAAGACAGTTTGCAATCTCAGATATTCCACCGAAAGAAAAAGAACCCTCATCACTGACTTTTATCCCCCCTAGCGAGCAAACCTCCTTACTAGTTTATGATGCAACAGTTTCTCGAACACTTCATCCACTGTCAGAACTACCGGCTCGTACTCATCCTCATCTTCGTGCTCGTGCTCATCCTCGTGCTCGTCCCCATCCCCATCCTGGTTATGAAGCTCAACCAGTATCTTCAAAGAACGCAGGACCACCTTCCAATTCTGCTTCTGCGATCGTGGCGGTACTATCCCGTGTCGTCCCCGCAGCATAAACCACACCTTCTCTACAGCACATCCATGAGCCTGCAGTGACAAACAGGCGTCAAGGGGTCTGTCCCCGCGTGGGAGAGGGGTTCCATCTTGGTAGTGGAGCGTGACCCACGCAAGCACCCAGACGAGCGACTCCGCGTCGTGGCGGTACTGGTGGGTGATGTGACCTTTAAAACCTCGATGATCAAGAAGTTCGATTGCCATGAATGGCACCGTGCCTATGCGTTCGTCGCCCTGCCGGCCTTTTGTGGTGGAGGACAAGTCAAAACCATTGAGTACTCCCACTGCGACACCTTGGGCATTGCGATAATACACCAGGTTGCTTTCGCTGATATCCCGATGATGAATGCCACGTTTCCAGAGTTCGTAGTGACCTGCAGAAATGGTGGCTAGGAGCGGGGGGTGGTATGGAAATGCCACTTACACAATGCGATCTCCCACCACGCCCGCAGCAAATCCCTCCCGGATAAATCGGTGATGGGGCGCAGTTCGCGAAATACAATAATCCGGAGAACACGGCTGCCTGGCACTGATTCCTTACGGCTGGCTACCTTCGCATCGGCGGGGTTGCCCTCCTGAATGTTGTCGCGAGGTTCGGCGCTGCGATCGAGCCCTTCGGGTACAGGGCCAACACCCAATTCCTCTCTGATCGTCGCTATCGACGTGTCCGCGAACTGTCCCCACCGTACTGGTTCCGGAATATGGCCTCGGACACGCTCCTCTTCTGCCACACGGGCCTTCTGGATGATGGAAGGCTCGCTCTTGCGCAACTCTTCGGCCCAGAAGATCTTGGCCACGTACTCGTCGCCGGTAATGTGACCGTCTGGGAACGGCGCTTGGTTGAACAAGGCTTCGCTGGTCACAGGAAGCACATTCGTTGCACGTCCACAAAGGCCGAAGTGGTTCGTGCAAACGGCAGGGTCCATGTTGAACAGCAGGTCCGTTACTCCAAAGTCGTCCGAGGGGAAGTCCATCTCTGTCTTGGTGGACTCGAACATTTCGTTGAGGCACCATCGCCCACCCGTAAAGCGCTGCATGGCGAGAAGAAGAAACAGGAAACGCGGCAAGTCCTGGACGAACTTGAATCCTGAGCATTGAATTGCTCTCTGCCGATCGAAGTATCGTATGTAGATGATGTCGTCTAGCACCGCGGGGGGTTTGTTTAGAAAATATGAGCGGGTGCGGAATGGGGGCTCACCCATGACCCCGAGATTGGAAACTCGCTGCAACCAAAGGTGGGAAGGGTACAACCCAGATTGAACGATCGCCAGGGACTTCTGCGTGGCTTTGGACTCCTTCTCCGCGCTCCCCTTTGCCCCAGTTTTTGACCTCTTGTTCGACGGCCCAGGCTGATTATCGGAGGCGCGCTTCTTGCCTTTGCCTGTGGCAGAGTTGGTGGCTGCAGGGAATATCTAAGCAACAGCTCATCCACTTCACGCTTGGGAGAAAACGGACAAGAAACTCGGCGCTCAGCTTCTTCGGCCCGTCTCGGATGATTGACGATTCGTAAGGAGCGCCAAACTGCCAAAAAAAATCACTCAGTACATAGCTCAGCATGAAAGAGACCGCTCACATCGTCCTACCTTCCTCGCCAGAGCTTGCAATCGGAGCTGTATATGATATGGTCAAAAATCAACCACCAGGCATCATATTCTCGACTCACCATTGGGGCAAAAAGACGACACCCTCTGCGCTGGGGTTTCGTCTTGTTTGGAGCCAGGTCGGAGCTCCTCTTCTATGTTGAGACGGTCGATGCTTCGTCGGTATTCCAGAGTGAGGAAAGGTTTGGAAGGTTCTTTATGCTCTACCATTTCGTATCTGTGCGAAGCCTTCTCGAATGTCTTCTTGACGGCCTTGAATTCTACCGTGCAGCGAACATCCTTCCAACCGAGGCGCTCCTTGGGGGGCTGCTGGGCACCACCTATCAAAGTGGCATGTTTGCTGTCGTGACTGTTATATCTCGTATAATCGTCGTGCTCGTTGCGTTTCTCGGCGGCTTCCATTGTGTCTTTCTTGATCCTCGAGACACCAGCAACGACAACCATCTCCGGACACGAGGACGACTCCAACATCCGATTTACGGGCCGATGGGCAACTTACCCAATTTAGTAGGTTCCGCAGGTCTGTCTACAGTACCAATCATCGCGTCACGTTGGATGGTCGCTCAACGCGGTGTAGCCCAAGGAAAATCTTCTCATTACACTTACTATTTACCTTGTCTCCAACAGCAAATGCAGGGCTTACGCTATTCTAAGCCTGCTCGCAAAGCTGCAGTGAGTGGAACAAGAAAGGTATTCCTGAGGAAATAACGGATGGTGTATTTGTGTGGGGTCCATTGATACAGGTCCTTAAAGCTCACACGAAGGAAGGATGAACGTACGGATACAAATAGCAGAGTGAGGAGTCTATCACCCGTATGTATTGGATTATCCTAGTCAGTGTGATCTGGGAAACACAACCAGTGGCAAAGGCGGTAAAACCACGATCTCCTCCGGGTCGACGGTTCTATTCGTTCGAACGTCCCGACACTACTCGGGCTGGGTGGTACCTCGTCGGTGGCTGGGGGCTCCGGCTCCTCTGGTTCTTCCCCACCAAGGGGCGGACACCCAGCGAAACACCACCAGCACACGCCATGGTAGTCTGGTGCAATGGCCAGTCGCTATTAAATATCATTGATATGCCATCGAGTACGTACTGAGATGAAAGACGCACCGTGGTAGCTCGTCCGGCAGCGACGCTGACAACCTCTGGTGTGGAGGGTCGGTGCTGTGCGGGAGGCTGCACTTCAAGGGCATTGGTCCGACGAGGATTCGTTCTGCGAAAACGTGTCCGTAGACGTGGCGAGCGCCGTATTCGTGTATAGGGAGCTTGCGCGCCTGGATTACGTGCAAGGGGGGCTTGTTGATCGGTCGATGGCTGAGGACAAGTACGAGTGCATGAATTCCCAACATCAAATAAATGACACATGAATAGCTCACGTCGTGATGGTGGCGAATGGTTAGTGGTTCGCTAGGAGGCAATAACACCAGGTCATTTGGCGTGTCTACATGAACGCGAGCCTTGCGCGACTGGAAATTTCGCCAGCGATCACGAATTGCCGTCCATCGCTGTCTAGACGAGGGAGGATGAGCGATTGTGTGTTCGTTAACGGCTTGGACTTCTTGCCGATGCACGCCGGTAGGCTTCTAGGCATGTGTTACAGTCAGGCAATAAACGCCTGGAAATGTTAATGAAACCTACACGGCGCGAATTTATCGAATCCCAATCGTTGTCCACACTCGGGGCTCGTTCCGTCGTGCGTTGAGGGCCTATGTCTGGCCGTGCCACTGCAACCGCGGGGAGCTACATCGCGCGGGATCAGTTTTGACGACTTTGTGAGGCGGGAGAGCGAGCTTACGTCGAGCACCGAGGAATTTAATGATGACGTGCCGTTGTGGGTATTGATCCGGACTTGCTTTTGCTGGAGCTGGCGCAAGCCTGGTCGTGTTACTCGGACCTGGGGAACGACGGGAAACTGCAAGCAAGCCAAGGACATCAGCGTGCGGAAAGGCGGACACATAGGAACCAGAGCTCACAGATGGTTGTTGCTTTAGACGGGGGCAGGTGAGCGCAGGCAAATTTGAGATACTTAAAATGAAATACTCACCGAGCCTTCGAGTAGGACCAAGTTGGACTCGATGTCCCATAACTGGACAATACCGTCATAACTTCCACCGACTACAAACCGGCCATCTGGCGAGAATGCAACAGATAATATCCCATGTTCAACGCCCAGCGGCTCTCCGATTTGCAGTCGCGTCTCAATATCCCACACCCGCACTGTGTTGTCGAACGAACCACTAACAATGCTTCTTCCATCGACGGCAACTGCGAGGCAGGTGACATAATGCTTGTGCTCCAGCATCGGTTGTCCAACTTCTTGTCCTGTTTTCGCATCCCAGACCCGTACGCTTTGGTCCCACGACCCGGTGATGATAAGGCGCCCATCTGGCGAGTACACCAAGGACGCTACGAATTTCGTGTGGCCTTTGACGGGACCGACAAGGACTTTGCCTGTCAAGACATCACACACATGGAAACTCCCGTCACGTGACCCGGTTGCAATCTCTGATCCATTTGGCGAGAACGCCAGGCATTGGACACTTTCGAGACATGTCGGTTCTCTGACAAGGTTGTCAGCGTCTGAGTTCCAGAGATGTATTTTGTCTCCCAGCAGCGACGCAGCCCCGATCCAACGACCATCTGGAGAATATTCCACTGGCAAGGTCAAACTTTTCACGATGTCGTCCTTGGGTATCTCAACTTCGTGCACCTTTTCCCGTCTCGCCACATCCCACACGACGACCCCTCTACCCACGACTCTACTCGCAATGTTCCTGCCGTCCGGGGATATAGCTATACCATTCACCCCAGCGTCGTGGATCAAACTCTCCCCCTCCTGTTGCCCGCTCCCCATGTTCCAAATGCGAACTGTTCTGTCACTCGACCCGCTTGCTATCCGTCGACCGTCAGGGAAATACGCCAAGGACCAGATAATGCCGTTGTGACCTCGAAAAAATTTAGTCGGACGGCGCTCCTCTGTGTGCTCGACCGGAGACTCTCTAGGTTCAGGTGCGGTTGACATGGATAGATTGGAAATATGGGCACGGGATGTTCAGAGCTGCTTCAGGATACGTCGAGAAGTGGGTTTGAGGCACGAATATACAAGGGTGAGCTTGCTTTCGTCCTTCAAGCTGTGCGATGTCTTCTCGATAGTGGGATAGGCGCCTCTCGGCTCTTTGGCGCTTTATGCCAACAATAGATTGCCTTGATGCAAGCACAAGTATTTGTACCTTCATTGACACCGCTTTCAAAACTACGGACACCTGGCGAGGCACCTCTAACACACACCGTGGCAGTCTGGTCCAATGGCCAGTCGCTTTGAAATAACATCAATATTTGTGCAGTCAAATACATGCAGCAATGATAGGTGTACCATGGTAGCTCGCCCTGCAGCAACGTTGATAGTTTTTGGTGTTGATAGTCGATGAAATTCGAGGGTAACCGTATCTCCTCCGCGTTTTCTCTTGACCAGCGCTAGAACGACTCAGCTGTTCGCCATGTGATCATGATCCTCACAAGCGGAATCAAACGTTGCGCAAAGCTCGGCTGGCTTCAGCTTGAAATTAGTTGAGGCCCACCGAGGCACAATCACAGCCTAGAAAACAGTACAGTTGACTGGCTCATAATGCATAGCGTCGGGAACCCCTCCAACGCCATGCATTATTAGAGATATGCAAGACGAAATTTGTGACAGAATGTGA
>MU266720.1:0-19085 GCA_021014945.1 Leucogyrophana mollusca | reverse complement strand
TCAGCGTGGTCGTCGTCAGCGCCGAAAACAGGCGCACCGTCGCCAAACTGTCAAAATGACACCTGTTAGTACCATTTACCGATGCGGAGGATGTTAAAAACCCTTGGAGAGGGTTCGCCCGACGCCCACAACTTGAGGGAAGTGAAGGTTTGACCCACCTGTTCGTCCGCTCTTCGGATCGGAGATTGCTACCGACAGACTCCCTGTGTCCGCAACCAGGATCGGACGTGTCCCGAAATTTTGCCTCATTCGTCAGCGCCAGGATCGGACGTGGCAGGATTTTGAGGCAGAATCCGTCCGCGATTCGGATATATGCTCACTAGGGATATGCGGGGGTCCTGAGCCAATCTCGGGTTCAAGGTCCGTCACGTGCAAGCGATTCACGCGTCCGAGTCGTGGTCGCGATTTCACACATGATACTACTCCACTTGCTCCGCGACGATCTGTCTTTTGAATTTTTTTGGAAGAATCTGCTCCCAGCTTATATGCGGTTGAGGCAGGCACTCTGTGACCACTGGAACGTCGAGCTCACATGCCGAACTTCTTATACTCCAGATCTATGTACATCGCATTTTTCCTGGATGTCTTTCAGTGTCAACAGTTCTCAGCTCTTGACTTTGAAGCATTTATATGTCACTCTCGACAGTTGGTCCAACTCCTGTTACTTGTATGCCAGACTCAGCGAGACAGGAAAGAGCTGGCCACTTGCGGAGTGGTGGTTCATTCACCTTTCCCCTCGCGAGTCTGTGAGTATAGTACCTCCTCGCCTGACTTAGGCCGCGTTCTTTTAGTTGACGGGACCATGGGTGCCATGAAGGACCACTCCACTTTGTCTGATGGAGGAGACTGGGGGGTCCTGGCGGGGATGTCCTACTGCACAGATGGGACGCAGGTGATCCAGGGCATCAACAAAGTTGGTCAAGTGTGGGTGGAGTAGGGGTGAGTGACCTGGCAGATCAGAGTGCAGTCACTCTTTTCTCATGTCACTACGCTTCCACCACTCGGCAGCGGTTACTGACGCCTTTTGGGCCTCACACCAGGTCAACAATACTATGGTATGCCACTATTTTGAAATGCACGACTCAAGCTTCCTTACTCACCTGGGACCGAGCGAGTCAAACCTGCTGACTCGTATCCACCGTTGATTGGGAGTAACGTCCCTGAAAATCGATACGGCACAAGGGAAACCGGCCGAGTCCGGTGTGGACTATATAGAGCAAGCTCATCTGTTTGTATCCTATTTCAGAACCACGAAAGGTGCGGTCCAAACTGTAGCAGTCCGATGCCTGCCCTCATTTATTATGCACAGTGACATGCTTCCTCTGCGGTGCGATGTACTTGCAATGTTTGAGGTCTTGAATGTAAAACACGCATCGTCCTCGGTTATAGATCCATGGCGAGTGACACGGTGAGATGTGGCAGCAAGATAGGAACGAACGCCGGCCTCCTCGGGATCACACGCTGTTTATGGGCAGAAACGGCACGGATCGATCACAGTACGGCCGTTATTAATCCAATGAGCAGGCACCAGCCACAACCCCGCCACCGTGTACCCTGACACTTGTTCTTGATTGTGATTTGTGCTTGCCACCCCCTGCATATGCATATTACTTACTGATCAGTGTCTTTACCTGACCGATGGCGGCACTAACATCTTTTTTCCGATATAAGGTGCGCTCCTCTTCCCTCAAACCTCAAGCTTCGTTTGATATTCTCATCCAGCGTTCTGCTTTCAAAAGACTTTCGAGCTCGCACTCTATCTCTATCTCGCACGTGATTCTCAAGCATGCGTCTGTGGTATCGTCGACCAACGCCTTCGCTTGCGACCCCGGGTGGTAACGTGATCTCCGAGGGCCATAGTGAGTGTCCTAGCGAAATCCTATTCGCTGAAATTCGTTACTTATACCGACCCACAGAGGACCCGTCTGGCGTCAAAGGTCAAGAGGAAAAGACCTTGTTTACTTGCGATCTCCTCCGGCGTATCTGTCACATCCTCCACTTCGTGCTCGTCGTCCTCCATCTGTGCCTTGTGGGGGTCACTGTCAACCACCTAGACCGCAGGATCATTATCCTCATCAATCCGGAAACCGACGTGTTCACGACTATCCTAAGTGCATCGCTCCAAACGTTTTACACCGTTTGTTGTTTCATCGTGCTTCTACTACGTGAAAACTGACATTGTCTGCAGTCATACACGGCGTTACTCGTGTATTTGACGCAGCGCGTCTCAATCTGGCGTAGTCTATCTCAGTGGCAGCGCGTCACTTTCATCCACGACTTGTCGGAAGCATGGACCGGTCTGGGCGCAGCACTCGTCGGGCTGTGGAATCAGCTCACTATCGCTGCCTCGCCTCTCGGAGCGCTCTCCGTGGCGGCATATCTCCTCTGCATCACAATTCTGCACATAACGTCTTCTTCTATTATGCAGTTCCAGAACTTCAATAACAGTATCACCGCTTCTGTTCCGACGACTCTCGGCTGGCCGGATGCCACCGATGCTTATCTTGCCAATATGAGTTGGGCAACCATCACCGCCGTTGGGCCGTTTGTGGACCAGCTTTCTGGCATTGAGAGCGCTGGTGCTTCCAACGGCACCGTGTACGATGTCCTGTCTTCCAACACCGGGACGGGATACACCACAGTCAACGCGACGAGGGTAAAAGCTCGCTGTTCCTTGCTGACGGGAGTGACCTATAGTTTCAACAACGATATGTTCTATGTACCTTCCAATGGCGGCCTGGTAGATGAGAATTGGCAGATGATTCCCTGTGAGTGCACCTCGCTGTTGATCACTTGCAGTTCCCGATGCTTACTGGATGGATGATGCAGGGAAGGACCAAATTATCTCTCTTGAAACGCAAATCGAGGCATGTGTTGCTCCTTTGCATGGTGGTTCCCCAGAATTACTGACCCCAAACACGTAGAACGTTGTTGCCTTCATAGTTACCACTGGCATCGAAGCCAGTCCTGAAACTCTGGAAGAAGCGGTAATCCCCATGTACTGGCCTTACTACTCGAATGCAACCACGTTCGGTCCTGACGGTGAGTTTCGGCCTGACGCTTGATTTGATTGTTCTCAAAATGCCCTAGCGCATATCATGCTAGCGCCATTGAATGCATATCTCGTGTCTTGCAACATAACCACCGTGCACACGAGCGTGGCGGTTGATGTCCAAACAAACGGCATATTGCTACCTGATAATGTATCAGATACATCGTCGTCGCCACGGCCACGGCAATGGACGACCATACCGGCGAACTCGTCTTTTGATTTCTCTCTGCCAGACACAGGCAATTATGGTTGGGTGCGTCGGAGTCTTTGTCTTCATCAAATCAGATTTTGCAATAACTCTCGTGACGCGCATTTCTAGGTTGCGAATGCGTTTTCTTCTGCGGGACTGATAGGATCGGACTATATGGTCTGCACCGGCAATGGATCAATGTCGTGCTATGAATTGAGCAACTCAGATCTGTGCGTCAGGTCTCCCCTGGTTTACAAGCAGTGCTGACCTTTTATTTTTAGGTCCATCATGCAGCTCGTTGGTGCAAACTCTTCACAAGCCACTCCGACCCCATCCTACCACCCCGCCAATTCGTCCGACACCACTCCGACGCTCATACTTTCCGTCCATCAAATGGAGACCGCCGTAGCATCGCTTCTGGCAAAGTCGATGTGGACAGGTTCGTCCGTGATTAAAATATTTCTCGAAAGCAGGCTGATTTAGTTATACAGCGGGACTGCTCGGGAGTGCTGGAGGTGGATTTGATCGTGGGACTGGATCAGCCCCGGTCACGGAAGTTGAGTTACAAATGAGATTGAACGTGAGTGTGATGAGGCACGGTGAGAACGTGGTCTAACTGTGCAATTTACAGATCAACTGGGTGCCGGTAAGTCATTGAATTGATGCAATGCTTGTTCCCTCAAATGATCGGCGCCCTAGCTATCTTTCGCCCTCTCTGCATCTGTCCTCCTCTTCGCACTGGAACTTCGGATGACTGGCGCAGGTCACAAGGAGCCGCGCAAAGATAGTGCAGTGACGTGCACTGGAGTCTTGCAGCTGATATGGCTCTCGAGCCACTCCTCTGAGCTCCGTGACAGTATCGGTGAGGTAAACCGCCCTAGTGTAGATAATTTGCGTGCGGCTGGGATGTTTGACATATGCTTTGCGGATGTTGGTGGAGGGGACCTGGAGGCTGGATCAACGACAAGTGAAGGACCCCATGGATGGACAGGGGGTGCGACATCTTTTTTTTTCTCGTACTAGCTGTAACTAATAACTCGCCAGAATCGAAATCATGGTCGTCGCGTCCAGCGGGCGATGGAGGAGCGTTTGATGAAATAGGTCTGAACATTTCCTATGATCACTAATTGACCTCTCTGATCAATGTGTGGGTCAGAACCACGACTTGTTCCGTCTCGAAGGACTTGACCATTCCCAGAGATCGAGAGAAAACCAAGACGTTGGTCCCATATACTTTTGGACCGGAACCGGACACTAATGACGTGTTCCTCAGGGTCGCCGGCCGACAACAAATAGCAAGCAGGAACGACATCGATTCGATAGATAGGTGTCGAGCAGATGTGAGGGAGAAATCCGTCTACATGTCTGTTAGGCTCTGCATGATTTCTGACGCACTTTATTTTGTCATAATTGTGTATTTAAAGCTTGGGTTCCTTGAAGAATCATAAAACTTTCCCCTCCAACCGAACTCCGCGGAATCCGTAAAGACCATCAACGAAATGCATACACGGTCCAGAGGGAATGGCAGAACATTAACTTCGATCCCACAACTCAAGTGCGTATGGGTAATGAGAAGCTTCTGTTGCAGCGCCGAGAGAGTCTGCGGGCGTACTTTTTCGGTGACTTTGTCCTCCAATGGATGGTGTACAATCCAGTTAAACCGATGAGTTCTGATGATTGAACCACGAAGTTCCTGCAGTCGTGGCCACCAGTGCAGAGGCACCAATTCACAGCATGTATCTGCACGGCCCCGCGTCGATTTGTCGCGCCACAGTTATGCAGCCGAAAAATCTGTAGTCGGTATGAGTGCCATCCCACCTCCTCGCTCGACGTCCTTTGATTGTTATGTATGTTACAAAACCCCCCTAGATTTGACTCATGTTGTCATATAACACTCCAGTGTCCCGGACCAGCCGAAGTTTCCGACCATCGCCAATTTTATGCCTCAAATGTTGTTCCCCGGGACACCGTATCAGTCATACCTATCTGGAACGCCATAGATTCTAGTGGCAATGTCTCCGGATCCTGTTGCATACTCCCGTTGCTCTCGCGAAGATTGAATAATATCCGAGAGGCAAGGACGCTGTGCAGGACCAATTGCATACTGTTGGTCATTTGAGTACAGTTCCGACCCAACACATAACGAAACGTACGTGTCAAGTATCTCATTATACGACGGCTGGTCGGATAGCTCGTCATGATCCACCGCAATGTCGAAGACTGACAACTCACCGGTGCAAATAGCGTGACCATCATATTCAGGAAGGATGTGACTTGAAGATCAGGCCCAGGCAAATTCAATCAGTCCCGCCTTGATGCGATTGCGGTACAGGTGACCTACTAATAATAGTGACCATGTAGTATACTCCGTCGCGATAGAGCACGGTAATCAGCGGGCTGGTGGAGTAGTGATAGTGTCGAAATCGCTTGAAGATCGTCAGGCCCAGTAGTCCTAAGCGATACGATGCGCATGAACAGGCAAATACAATTTCGTCGTGCAAGGAAAGTACCCCTACCGAGTTCGAAAACCACCAACCACACGTACTGAAGAGAACTTGCTCTGTAAGTTTGAAAGACACATGCGCCGGTGTTTGTATCTTCAGCATTGGTTAGCAGCTTTTGCTGTAGGTAAAGGCAGTGAAGGTTGCACACCAACAAGGGATTCGGGAAGGGCGGGAATTTTGATGAACATCGCCATTGTGATAGCAGACGCGAGACAGCCCTGAAAAACAACGACAACTATCACCGGACCGAAAGACGGTGGTTTTCATAGCAGTGCCTACCGCGCCAAAGATAATCACCGAGATTAACATTATTTTACTACGTTGCCAGAACGCATATGTGCGCAAGATCAGCAAGCCTGTTGTCTCAATAAATTAGCGAGGCCCGCGGCTGTGATGGTGGATGCGTAAAACCTTCTGCAGAGATGATGCTGATGATATGGATAGCTGCATCAACCACGGCGGTCAAGACGCGACCACACCAAGTAGTTCATTGAAATCCCTACCGTTCGACGCCATCCCGAAAGGCGTACACTGCGTCCCGTGATGAGTTGAAGCGTAAGTAGAAAATACGCTGTGCTAACCTCCCGGGCTGTTCGACTCCCAATGGCAGCTGTTCAAGGCTAAACTGTCAGACTCAACATACAGGTGTAAGAAAAGATAATTACCGTACACGGTCATCCCCGCGCCAACAAAAGTCATATAGCGAGTACATGTGAATGCGAGCCTGCTGAACTCCCACCACTTTCGTCCCCACACCCAATGCACCTGAAAGGGACTCGAACGCAATAGTCGAAACAGGATGGGTGTTTACTGACCTCAGCTCCAAGGGTGATGAGGTATTCGTAGGTCTGGTGTTTGAGCTAGTGAGCTTTATGTAGCTCCGGACAAGAGGATGGAGATCGCACCAACAAAACCAACCCAGCCACTTGTTTTCATCAGCAGGATGAGTGTCGGGGATAGCACATGCGTAGATATTAATCTTACCGTTGAAATACTGGAAAAGTGCGATACATCGTTAGGAATCAAATCATGGAGCAATACGCGGGATAACGCACCCTCACTAGCTGATTACCAGCACTGGATGGCCCAGACATCCCAGTTTCGCTGACCTTTGGGGTATGAGACGACCAAAGTCAAAGTGACATGCTTGTGAGTATTCCGCGACTTTACTTTTATCTGATCCCGGCGAATGTGCGCACTTTGTGGAGCTCTGCGTGCAGCGTGTGTAAAGTGTGTTGCATGGGAGGATAGGCTAAACGTATCCCAACTTCTATTGATACCGGGTGTCGCGAGTGGTTCTTAACTGTGAGGGTCGTTCGTTCACGTCGAAGAAACCTGTGATAGAGTCCAGGTCCTTGCAGCTCGCCTTGGAGGACAAGGATTGGCGAGTGATTCAAACCGTCAGCATGAATTGTCTACTTACTGTCTATCGTACAGCCGGCCGATCTTAGCCTATGCCCAAGTGAGCTTGTTCCAAATCTTGCGTGGCTAATCTGCCCAAGAGCCAATCCCTCCCCTCTGAGAATCAGGAGCTTACTCTATGCTGGCGCCCACGAACGACAGGCAATTCGGGATGCACTAATCAATAGCGGGCTTCCGGTGATCCCAACCGGTATCCGATTCTCATGGAAGACGAGCGTGAGTTTTGGAAGAAGATTTGCATCTGCGTTTACGGAGGCATCAACAAGCCTAGCAACATCACGATTGGTGAAAGTACAATCGTGGGGTTGACAACGCCGTTGGTCCCGTGGCTCAATAGAAGACCTACTATGTTTGTGATGCTGATGGTATCATAATCGACCGAGTGGATCACAAGTAACATCATGATACGACAGAAATACGTACTGAGTAGAACGTAGTTGGCATTATTCGGTCCAAAGCACTTACATACTTGCACCTAGATTGCCTGGCATTGGAAAGAGGCATGCATTTGGGTGGTATTGGTTCACAATATCTTCGGCACCGCATGGGCTGGATGGCTAAATTATGAGAGCTGAAAGACAAAGAGGGTAGCGGGAAAATCCCACGCTGGTTTGGCGCCTACGCCGACACCTCTATCGTTGTCCTCAGTTGGACATATTCCGCCATGCTTGCGTCGCCGAGAACCAGAAGGAATGGCTATTTCCCCTCGAATCTTGGTTGTCACGACCCTGCCATGATATCTCTCCGCTTAGGGTTGCACTGCTGCAAACGACAGACTTGGCCCAGTGGCACAGGCATCACCGGCATGAACTTCTCGTGCTCCCAACGCATGCCATGAGTCTGTGTCTCGAAGCCGTCCTTGACTGTGGTGCTCGGATCAGATCGCGGGGTGTTCCACGGTAACCTGGTATCATCGGGCGACTAAGTTTCAGGAAAATTGCAAGCTTTGCCCGTGGCTTTCTTGTCGGGTGGCTCAGTGGCTGCCCTTGATAGTGGTCAGGTTGAGAGGCATGTTTCCTCAGGCTGCTCTTTGGAATCGCAGCTATTTATATGTGCGCGCAAGCACCAACCCAGGCAAGCCCAAGACGTGTTACAAGGTAGGCTAATGGTATCCCCATAGCCTCACATAAATCCAGCGCTTAGGGTGTTTGCATGCTTAAATGGAAGACGTCGTGTCGCTGAACTGGACCGATGCATATCCTGAGCTCTGGACCTCACTGTGCCGTTTTGGTTTGATGTGGTCGTCGAGCCCATCACATTGCCTCGGACAGATATGGGCCACACGCTGTCGATTTAAGATCCTTGGACTCAGTGGACGCAATCAAATTATATCTCACCCTCCGAACCCCCGTCATCGCTTTTTGTACTCGCCATCGTGCTTGCCTCTGGCTTTTGACACTCACACGTTGCCACAACTATGCGTTCGAGGTTTCCTCGATCCTCCACCTCGCCTATCACCTAGGGGGATAATATGGGCCTCTTCGACAGCTCCGATAGTGAGTATTCCTCGGTGTGTTCAGTGAATGCGATTGCTTACACCTTTATACAGGTGGCGGGTTCCGCTCCCAGGCTTTGCGGGGGAGCAGATTTTATCGTGACAACTTCCTCCGTCGCACATGTCTTGCCCTGCATGCCATACTTGTCGCTATTCACCTGTGTTTTGTGGGAACTGCAAATCACCATATAGAACATAGGATTGTCGAACCCCTCGCACCGAAGACAGATGTGTTAGTAACCATCCTTAGCAAGCATTTTACACTGTCAGTTCACATTTTTGCTCAAGTTTCGTCCAGCCGCCTGATCCCAGCGGCCCCAGTCATACAGTGCCCTGCTTGTGTATGTAATCTCGCTTTCGCAAAGCCTCTCGCGACGGTAGCCCGTTACATCTATTTACGACCTGTCCGGAGCCTGGGCTGGTTTGGGCTCTGCGTTGGATGGTCTGTGGAATCAAATCAATGTTGCCTCGTCGCCACTCGGGATATTCGCGGTAACGATGTATCTCGTGTACATTACGACCCTACATATCACCTCGTCTTCCATCATGCAATTCCAGAGCTTTAACCACACCATTACAGCGCCTATTCCCACAACCATCGGATGGCCGGTTGATTCAGACCCTCCCTTGATGTTTCATCATGTCTTGGGTCACCAATTCTGACATTGTGCCATCCGTTGATGGTTATACCATGTGTAAGATAGGGCGCATCCACAAGTTCTGGGTGATTCTGGCGGCACTGAGGGTCCTGGAAGTCTGCCATCTGGGTTCTCTGGGTGTTCTGTCAGGTGTATTATGTACTGTGGCATCTGTAATTAAAAAGGTTGGTTTACTGATGTCGCTGGCCAACAACAAATAGCAAGCAGGAACAGCATCGATTTGATAGATGGATGTCTCGAGCGGATGCGAGGGAGAAATCCGTCTACATGTCTGCCAGGCTCTGCATGATTTCTGACGCACCTTATTTTGTCGTAAACGTGGATTTAAAGCTTGAGTTCCTTGGAGAGTCATAAAACTTTCCCCTTCAGCCGAACTCCGCGGAATCCGTAAACACCATCAACGAAATGCATACACGGTCCAGAAGGAAGGGCAGAACATTAACCTCGGTTCCACAACCCAAGCGCGTGCGGGTAGTGAGGAGGTCCTGTCGCAGCGGCGAGAGTCTGCGGATGTACTTTTTCTGTGACGTAGTCCTTCAACGGATGGTGTAAGATCTACTTAAACTGATGAGTTCTGGGACCCACGGGGGCCCAACTTCATTCTTATCACGGATCTTTACATTCCCCCGTGTTGACATTTGGCATGATTGAACCACGAAGTTCCCGCATGTATCTGCACGGCCCCGCGTCGATTTGTCGCGCCACGGTTATGCGGTTGATGGGTCTGCGGCGACCGGTCGGTGTAAGCACTATGCTACCTCCTGTCTCGACGTCCTTTGATTGCCATGTATGCTACAAATATCCCTTAGATCCGACCCATATCGCCATAAAACGCTCCAATTTCCCGGACCAGCCGAAGTTCCTGATCATTGCCAATTGTATCCCTCATACGTTGTTCGCCGAGACACCGTATCAGCCATACCTCTTCGGAACGCTATAGATTCCAGTGGATATGTCTCCGGACCCTGTTGCATACTCACACTGCTCTCGCGAAGATTGAACAATATTCGGGAGGCAAGGACGCTGTGCAGGGCTAGTTGCAGGCTGTTGGTCATATCAGCACAGTTCCGACCCAACACATGACGAAACGTACGTGTCCAGTACCTCATTATACGACGGCTGGCCGGACAGCTCGTCACTATCCACTGAAATGTCAAAGACTAACAACTCACTGGTGCAAATAGCGTGACCATGATATTCAGGAAGGAGGTGGCTTGAAAATCAGGCCCAGGCAGGTTCAATCAGTCCCGCCCGATGCGATTGCAGTACAGGTGACCTACCAGTAATAGTGACCATGTAGCACACTCCGTCGCGATAGAGCACGGCGATCAGTGGGCTGGCGGAGTAGCGATAGTGTCGAAACCGCTTGAAGATTGTCAGGCCCAGTAATCCTACGCGACATGCAGGGCATGAACAGGCAAATATAACCCCGTCATACAAGCAAAGTGCTCTTACCAAGTTCGAAAACCACCAGCCACACGTACTGAAAGGAACTTGATCTGCGAGTTTGAAAGACACACGCGCCGGGCGGTACGTCTTCAGCTTTGATTAGCAGCTTTTGCTACCGGGTAAAGACAGTCAAGGTTGCACACCAATAGGGGGTTCGGGAATGGCGGGAATTTCGACGAATATCGTCATTGTGATTGCAGACGCGATACAGCCCTGAAAGAGAACGACAGCTATCACTGGACTGGAAAACGATGGTTTTCATAGCAGTGCTTACCGCGCCAAAAATAATCACCGAGATTAACATTAATTTACTACGTTGCCAGAACGCATATGTGCGCAGGATCAGCAAGCCTATTGTCTCAATAAATTAGCGAGGCCCACTGCTGCAATGGCGGATGCGTAAGACCTTCTGCAGAGATGATGCTGATGATATGTATAGCTTCATCAGCCCCGGCGGTCAGGAGAGGACCACACCAAGTAATTCATTGAAGTCCCTACCGTTCGACGCCGACGCGAAAGGCACACACTGCACACAGTAATGAGTCGAAGCGTGGATCGAAAATACGCGGCACCGACCTTCCGGGCTGTTCGACTCGCAAGAGCAGCTGTTGAAGGTCAAACTGTCAGACCCAAGATACAGGCGTAAGAAAAGATAATTACCGTATACGGTCATGCCCGCACCAACGAAAGTCATATAGCGAGTACATGTGAATGCGAGCCTACTGAACTCCCACCACTTTCGTCCCCACACCCAACGAACCTGAAAGGGACTCATTGCAATGGTTAAAACAGGATGGGTGTTTACTGACCTCAGATCCAAGGGTGATGAAGTACTCGTGGGTCTGGTGTTTTATTGGGCTAGTGAGCCTTAAGTAGCCCCGGACAACAGGATGGAGATCGCACCAACAAAACCAACCCAGCCACTTTGTTTCCATCAGCAGGATGAGTGTCGGGGATAGCACATGCGTAGATATTGATCTTACCGTTGAGATACTGAAAAAGTGCGATACATCGTTAGGGATCAGATCATGGAGCGACGCGTGGAATAACGCACCCTCACTAGCTGATTGCCAGCACTGGATGGCTCAGACATCCCAGTTTCGCCGACCTTTGGGGTTATGAGGCGACCAAAGTCAAAGTGACGCGGTTGTGAGCATATATATATATGTCGCGTTTCCGAGACTTCACTTTTGTCTGATCCCGGCGAATGCGCGCACTTTGTGGAGCTCTGCGAGCAGCGTGCGTAAAGTGTGTTATATTGGTGGATAGGCTAAACGTATCCCAGCTCCTATTGATACCGGATGTCGCCAGTGCTTCTTGACCGTGAGCGTCATTGGTTCACATCGAAAAAACCTATGATAGAGTCCGGGTCCTGCAGTTCGCCTTTGAGGACAAGAATTAGCGACCGACTCAAACCGTCAGCATGAATTGTTTACTTACTGTCTATCGTACAACTGGCTGATCTTAACCTATGCCTAGGTGCGCTTGTTCCAAACCTTGCGTGGCTAATCTGCCCAAGAGCTAATCCATCCCGCTGTAACAATGGACTTACCCCATGCTGGCGCCCACGAACAACAGGTAATTTTTAATTAATGATGGGCCTCCGGCGATCTCAACCGGCATCCGATTCTCATGGGAGACGAGCGTGAGTTTTGGAACAAGATTGGCATCTGCGTTTACGGACCAGGCATCAGCAGGCCCGGCAGCATCAAGATCGGCGAAAGTACGATCGTGGGGTTGACAACACTGTTGGTCCCGTGGCGCCATAGAAGATCTACCATGCTTGTGATGGTATCATAATCAACGAAGTAGACCACATAACATACGACAGAAATACCCACTTTCCCCACACTGAGTAGAACATAGTTGGCATTATCTGGAAACTTTGAAAACAATCAGCACCACCTCTATAGTATCCTACCTCGCCTCCAAAACGACTTGGTTACGAACGTAACGGGAACGGACTAGGAGATACTACAACAACGCGAAAATTATGCACTTCAGTTGATTCGGTTGCTGCTTCATCAAATTTACAACCTAGCATCTTCCTTCCTCTTCCCAATCACTTATCCCGGAGCAAGTTGCTCGTGGAATGCGTCGCCGAACGACTCAGACTGCTTACATACTTGCGCCTGGATTGCCCGGCATTGGAAAGAGGTGACAAGGTGTGCATCGGGCTGGTATTGGTTCATCGTATTTTTAGCACCACATGCAATGGGCTGTTCGTGGCTAAATATGAGGAGACTGAGTGTGGAGAGCTGAAAGAGGCTGAAAGACAAAGAAGGTGACGGGAAAGTCCCACGCTAGTTTGGCGCCTGCAAGGTTGCACTCACATCGTCTCAGTTGGATATATTCCGCCCTGCTTGTGTCGCCGAAAACTAAAAGGAATGGCTATTTCCCCTCGAATCTTGGTTGCCACGATCTTGCCAATGATTTCTCACTGCTTAGGCTTGTATTGCTACCAACGACAGACTTGGCCCAGCGACACCGGCATTACCGGCATGAGCTTCTCGTGCTCCCAACGCATGCTGTGAGTCTGTGTCTCGAAGCCGTCCTTGATTGTGGCCTCGGATGAGATCGCGGGGTTTTCCACGGATACTTGATATCTGCAGGCTTTGCGTACAGCTTCTTTGTCAGGCGGTCCAGTGGCTGTCCGATAGCGCCGTGGCCAGGTTCAGAGACGTATTTTCCGTGCTCTTTGGAATCGCAGCTATTTATTTGTGCGCACAAGCACCAGCTCAGGCAAGCTCAAGGCGTGTTACTAGGTAGGCTAATGGCTCACATAAATTAAGGTGTTTGCGTTCTTGGGCAGAAGACGTCGTGTCGCTGAACTGGACCAATGCATAACCTGGACTCTGGACCTTATATATGTGCCGTTTTGATTTGATGTGGGGTCGAGCCTATCTATTCTCTCAGACAGATGCGGGTTACCCACTGTCGAATTAAGGTTCTTGGACTCAAGTACTCAAGGGACGCAATCAATTTATATCTCACCCTTCGAACCCCCCATCGTCACTTTCTGTACTCGCCGTCGTGCTTATATCTGGCTTTTGACACTCACGCATCCCCCGTGAGTATGCGTTCGATCCTCGCCCTCGCCTATCACCTCGGGGGATGATATGGCCCTGTTCGACAGCTTCGATAGCGAGTATTCCTCGGGTATGTTTAGTGAATACGGTTGCTTACGCCTCCACGCAGGTGCCGGGTTCCATTCCGAAGCTTTGAAGGAGCGCGGATTCATCGTGGCAACTTCCTCCGTCGCACATGTCCTGCCCTGCATGTCATACTTGTCGCTATCCACCTGTGTTTTGTGGGGGCTGCAATTCACCATATAGAGCATAGGATTGTGGTGCCTCTCGCAGCGTTAGCAACCGTGCTTAGTGCTTCACTATAAGCATTTTGCACCGTCAGTTCATATTTTGCTCATGTTTCATCCAACCGCCTGATTCTAGCGGCCCCAGTCATATAGCCCTCTGTTTGTGCATATAACCCAGCGTGTTTTACTTTCGCAAAGCCTCTCACGACAGCAGCCCGTTACTTCCATCTACGACCTGTCTGGAGCCTAGGCCTGTTTAGACTCTGCGTTGGAAGGTCTGTGGAATCAAATCAGTGTTGCTTCATCGCCACTCTGGATATTCGCAGTGACTATGTATCTTCGCGTGCATTACGACTCTATATATCACCTATCTTCCATCATGCAGTTCTGATGCTTCAACCGCACCATTACAACGCCTATTCCCACAACTGTGGGATGGCTGGTTGATTCAGACCGTCCCCCGATGCTCAATATGGCCTGGGGCGCCATTTCTGCCATTGTGCCGTCTATTGGCCAGCATCCAGCCTTCGAAGGCTGGGCTCTCAAATAACATCGTTTACGATGTGCCATCTCCAGGCGTAGGGATTGGAAATGCCACCGTTAACGTGACAATGGTAAACGCTGACTGTACCTTGCTGACGGGGTTGACGTACCATAATGGTAGTGGTGCCTTCCGATTGCTGGTTGACGGCACTCGTCAGGTTTATCCGCAGGGAAATGGCACTCCTTGTGAGAATTTCTAAAGGATCGCTCAGCTAACCAGACCACTGACTGAAGTTGCTAATGCAGGGAAATATCAGATCTTGCTCATTCTGAACGCCTCATAGTTCGCCTTTAGAATGCGGAATCACGAGTTGCTGATTGATACAACGCAGAACGTGCTCGTTTTCCTGATTTCCGCTGACATCAACGCAAGTCCTGCCGTACTGAAGGACGCGGTCGTCCCCATGCTCAGTTGGTACTATGGTTCAGGTATGTTTCAACCCCTGGGCCCTGTGTTGTGATTGGACTAACGAGCCCGTAGATCTGACTGTCCTAGCACCGTTGGGTACGTATGTGGTGTCTTGTGCCGTTACCTGTGCAACGACAGGTGTGGTAGTCGACATCCAAACAGGGAATGTCAGTGTTTGGTGACTCATTGCAAGTACCACTGTCGCAGCCACCGCCGCAATGGGTCGCCAAACTGCCTGCGAATACGAATCCCCTCTGTCAGATAAGGTGTGTTCGAGCCTATTTCGGTGCTGATTTACAGGTGCTGACCATCCAGTGTGACCCACATATTTAGGTTTCAGCACTATTTGAATATGTCCCGTCCCAAACCACCATGGTATGCGAAACGAATCAGCCTTGTTACGCACCGGCTGTGCCAGAAGTGTCTGTTGGCCTTCTAGCCTTCTCCTATTAGCATGACCGTTCTGCAGATACCTGATGCGGCACGGGGGACTAAACTCTTCGCAAACCATGCCCAATTTCACACCACCCTTTCCATCCGACTATGTTCCATAGTTCACGCCCCTGTCGATCTAACGGAAGGCGCCCTATCGTCACTTATAGCGGTATCGATCTGGACGGGTTTGTCGCCGCACTTGAGTCACGACTACAAGAAGGCTTACTTGGTTTTCCAGGGGGGCTGTCAAGTAAAGCAGGTGGCGGATTCAACCGTTCAGTTGACTCGACGTTGGCTACGGAGTTTGTATCACAAATGAGGCTTAACATGAGCGTGCATTAATGGATGGCGCGACTTCTTCCTCATACTATTTGCAGGTAACCTGGCTTCCAGTATATTGTTGCCATCTACAATGCATGCCATTGTGACGCGCTGATTGTACTGTCCGTCGTTCACCTCCTCAGCATCAGTAACTCTCTTCGCATCGACACTTCATATGACTGGCACAGGTTGCTCTAAAGTCAACGGAGTGAAAGCAGAGTTCTCGGTTGGCGAGAATCTTCAGCGTCGGAACCGGGTTCGCTTCTTCGTGCGCACCCGGCGCCGTTCGTTCAATTGCCGTCGAGCAAATAGTTGACGCACACGAGACCGCCGTAGAGACGGATGAGCGCACAATGCAGGCCCAAGATATCTCCACGAAGACTGGAAAACTCGCCACGTAAAACGCAGTGCTTCAGGTGGAAAAAGATGTTGGTGCGCTATATCTCTGTTCTGCCCGAATTGCATTTGTTTATCTTCCTTATTGCAGGCAAGCCGTAGTGGACTAGTGCGTCAAGCGATTAGATACATGAAAGCTGAATCTACGGGTGCGAGCGGGGATGAATGGGAAAATGCGCAGCGCGTTCAGCAAACTAGTGCTGTGATATAATGATAGCTGAACGGGGCCTACTAAGTTAGGAATAGCAAAAACGACACATAAGAATATCTAGAAAGGCGGGCAATAATGGTAAATGAGCCACAGGTACATATGAAAGGGGAAGAGAAGTAATTATGCGAGCGAGCTAAATATACGAAGATAATGAACCATGAATACGAGTACTTTTCAGCGTCAAGCTTGAGCACGAGCGGCCCTGCCGATATTGTGCGGGCGATGATACAATTCTTCCACGTCCTCTTTGAATGCCATATCTTGCTCATACTCGTGTCGCGTCTGCGTCTGTGTAACGATCACCTGTAGGACAGGACGACCAGAATCCTTGTTCCGCTTGACTGGTGTGACGCGAGAAGCCTGAACTTGTGCGTTATTGCTCGCTTGTAAGAAGTCCAGCTCCTCTTCGAAAGCGGAGGAGGCGAAGCAGTTGAGTGCCTGGAACCGCGGAGACAAATTGGCAATGGGACTGCTGGGGCGGGAGGTGGGGAGAGGGCTACTGGGGCGAGAGAAGAGCCCCGTGATGGGAGAACTGGGGGCTGGGCGGATAATGGTGCGCGTGACGATAAGGTCATCTCTGTCGAAGACATCAATCTGGCGACAGGGGGATGCAATGGGTTCTTCTTCAACAGATGAAGGTGGTGATAATTCAGGGGACGAGTGGTAAGAGGAGGAGGAGTAGGTAGAGGTAGAGGAGGAAGTGTCAGATTCGGACGAGTGAGTGATCGTCGAAGGGGGAGAGGAAGAGACTCCAATGGGAAGGATGACCATCTCGTGGTCCGTCCATATGCCACCGATACCACCGGACTCGCTACCCGCAGGGCTTGAGGGCTCAATCACGTCTGGGTTTGAAATGATACAAAAAGCCTGCCCCATGGTGACCTTTGGTGCGTCCAGCGCGATGTCAGAGATGCTTTTCTGTGAGGGAGGCGTGGGACATGAGGCTACCACGCAGCATTTACAGCAAACGGACTTACAATGCGTCTCAGGGGGTCGAATCGTTGAGCATCCATGGCTTCGAACCTCGAGGCTTCCATGATGGTAGATTAGAGATTACGGTGAACGTGGAGGCGATACGGCGGTGATGGGTGATTAGGGATTGTGAGGGATCATTCTCCTCGTTCCCCCACATTTTATATCTCGCACAACAGGCGTTGTGGACGCGGTGGACGCGAGACGCTTTAAGCGTCCTGTCTGCTTACCACGCGGATTAGGGAAGTCCATGCCATTGTTGGACCTTCACGCCACCCGCCGGGGTATCGATCCCTTTGTTCTCGTCGCCACAAGATATCGACGCTTTAATGTGGCAAAAAAGCCGGCCACCATCCACAGGAAGTGGGTGGACAAGGACTGAGCGACGATCAAGCATATAAGACGCCGGTTCCTATGCAGTCTGGCAACCGAACCGCCTCGACGTCGCGATTTGCACGCAGCTTCAGAACGTACCATAAGTATGACAAAACACGTATGTCGACCCAAGTCTTCATACCATGCATGCTCTATCATGCTGACTGGATCCTGTGCCACCTTAGCCTTCGTACCCGTCATCATCACAAGACCGCCTGCAGGTCCCTCAAACTCTCCGGACATACCCTTCATTGGATGACATGAACTTCGAGCAGCCACAGATACAAACAGCCCGGAGGGTCATGCTGACACGACAGCCTGCGAGAGTTGTGACTGTGAGTGGCATCCCACTGCCGACATCGAATGCCACTGATGTGCTTGGAACGCAGGTCCAGCCCCTCCACACGTCGCAGAAACCCAGGTCGCACTCCGGTAGTCCGTCATCTTGAAGTTCCGCGCGAATCGTATCCTGGAGACTCTACCCTTACGCACCGTATCATGTTTTAAGCATTTAATTGGGCTATGGTTATATTATGTTGACATTAGTGGAAGCAAAGCGATGCGGAGCCTTGCGTAGCGCCGCCGTGCCAGAAAGCATCGCATTTTTTCGACCAGCAGTAAAAGTAGGTTGAAGTAAAACAGAGCTGTCATTGATTTTTCGTTTGCTGCCATCGTGGTCATCGAGAATCGAGCATCGGATTGGACAGGGTCCGGCGTGGTCCGGCGGGTCGCAGACGGTCCATCCCACGTGGCGCTGGGCTTTGAACAATTACATATCTGCGGCATCCAGAAAGTCCGGGATCCCGCCATTCTGCGGTTTTGTCTGTCACAGAGTCCGCAGATTTGTGTGTCGGAAATCCCCGGTGCCGCTTTGCCGACGCGGCCTTTGAAGTCCGCTCGGCCCAGCAAGTTCCAGAAACGGAATCAACCCCTGGCCACCACCACCATCTCCCTCGCCGCCATTGACAACGTCGGGCGTCATTGACGTCCCCGCCAGCCCCCCTTCCTCATACCCATCTCCCCCTCCTCCACCACTCATCTATTACGCGATCCCGTGAGTTCTCTCACTTCGATGCAGAGGGGAATTTATGCATTGTTATGTATTATCTACTTTACATCACTGCACTGGCATATCACTTGACCGCGTCCCCGCCACCATTGAACCGGCTCATATGTCAACGAGAACTGCAGAGACGCGTCGGCGCTGTGAGATTCAGAGCGTTGAGTGATGGTTGATCGCGAAAGAGAGCGTGAGAGCTGCTGGAGGTCGTCGTGAGCTTGCACGGCCGCCAAGAGTGTCACTAGGTCCATACTATTACTAGTGGTGTCCAGTGCA
>MU266719.1:0-19193 GCA_021014945.1 Leucogyrophana mollusca | reverse complement strand
CCGTCTCCTTGGAGTGCAATGCTTGGTCCCTCAAGGGTCCCTGGGGTTGGTTTCCCACCCCCTGGGTCTTTCGAAGGGCCACACACTGTTTCCCCTCGTTGAGGGGTGGCGTGTGTGAGTTCCTCAGCCTGAACCCTCCTGGGTTCAGGTGTTTCCTTCAGCCGCCTACTCTTATGAGTAGATTCTCTCACAATCCTCTGGGATCGTAATTCTATTATCCTTCCCTGGGGAAGGTCGTCACCGTGGGGATCCAATCGCACATCTGCAAATGCCATGTCCCCTTCCTGGGGGACATCTTCCCAGGTGTTGCTTTCAAAGTAGCGGGACAAACAGTCCACTACTTTGTTGTCTTCGCCCTTCACGTAGACAATGTCTGCGTTGGATCGGGCAATGTATTCCATCCATCGAGTCTGTCGACTCGATAATTTCCTTTGAGTTCAAAAGAACTCTATTGACTCATGGTCAGTCACTATGCTGAACTTGTACCCGAGGAGCTTATCCTCCCACTTGAGGAGTGCCTCAAGTATCGCGAGGACCTCGTGTTCATATACGGCGTAGTGATGCTGGGCATCACTGAGTTTCTTGGACATGAAGCCAGCTGGCCTACATGTCCTCCAATCTGGGCCCCACCCGTAGTATGCTCCTAGCCCCAATGCCAAGGCATCACAGATCAACCAATTTGCTTCAAGCAATTTTGGGTTGATTGGCCAAAGTATCGGCGATTTGCATGCCAGTGCCTTGATATACTCAAGGCACTTATCATGGAGCGGTCTCCAGTAGAACACGTGACCATTCTTGGTCATGCCAGACAATGAACTGGTATACGCAGATACGTCTGGCATGAATTGTGCCAGATATTCCACCAGTCCCAGGAAGCGCTGTACCTCATGGTACGAGGGCATTGCTCTCCAGGCACGAATTCGTGCCATTTTATCACTGTCGGTGTGAAGCCCCTTGTTGTCCACTATGTGGCCGAGACAGTCCATGCACTTGGAATACAAGTCGCATTTTTCCTTCTTGAGGTATAGCTGCACCTCGCGCAGCTTTGTGAACACCATCCCCAGGTGTTCTTCGTGTTCTTCAATTGTATCGCTGAACACAAACATGTCATCTAGATAGATGTGCATAAACACCCCAATATAATCACGAAATATCGTGGTCATGAGCCGCTGGAATGTAGCGGGGGCGTTGCAGTCCCCTTGCTGCATTACATTGCTCAGGAACATGCCGTAGACGGTCGCAAAGGCCATCAACACCACGTCCGCGGGGTCAACGCGTACTTGTTCGTACGTGTTTGCCATGTCTATCTTCGAGCGAATTTTCGCTCGAGCTACATCCATCCGGATCTGATCTTGATCCGGGAATGGGGTAACATCCTTTATGGTGTTATCGTTCCGTTTGCAACAGTCCACGACTGTCCTAAACTTCCCATTTTTCTTGGGAATGCACAACATTGGTGCAGCTTGGGGTACGCTGGCACGTACCCACCACTTTGCATCTCCGTACGTACAGATCTTGTCCATAAGCTGCAGCTTAAGGGCATCCGGACACCTTGGGAGGTGGTATGTATGTTGCTTGTCAGGATTGACAAGGGGTATATGATGATTTACTGCCCGTAAGGGCGGCATTCTGGGAGGTACTCCTCCCATCATATCCACACACTTCGAGAACCATTGTTCTCAAAGCCTCGGGATGTCCTCCTCTGTTAGGGAGTTCTCCCGTATCCTAGCCAGGAAAGCTCGTTGGGTGTTCCTGCTTTCCCTTCTCTTCGGAGATTTGATCTTCAACTTCTTTTTGGCTTTTTCAGATTTTTCTGAAGGGGCCTCTGAGGTCCCCCTCGGGTGACTAACATTACCTTGTGAGTGAGGCGCCTGCACCGCGCTCCCTCCACGCGAGGCACTCTTGGGTGCCTCCTTGTCCTCCACTTCCACTATTTTTGTGGCGTGGGGGCGAGAAGTCCTTGCTGGCTCTACTTTCGTAGAGATACCGGAGGACTTCGAGTGAGCTAGTCACTCCTGTTCCTCCCCCTCCGTAAGAGCGGGGATAGGTACACCATTGATAACAATGGCGTCGTTGGCGAAGTCCAATAGGACTCTGTGTTCACGCATCCAGGGATTCCCTACGATGCAGTCGTATCTATCGATGTTCGTGACATCGAAGTAGTGGTCCACTGATAGTGGACCGAACACAGCGGTTACATTGCAACTATAGAATATTTTGGAGCGGCTGCCAATGCAGCCGAGTTGCAATGTCACTGGGTTATCCAGTTGGAAAACTGGTAGCTTCACTACCTCCGTCACCTGGGGGCTGACCGAGTTGGTCGTGCTCCCAGAGTCGAACAGTGTGTAGGCTCGAAAGCCGTTGAGGGTAATATACCTTGCCATGCACCGCTGTGCACGAGTGTCCCTCTTGGGACGCTGTCCTGTAGCCGTGGGCTTCCTGATGGTGTAGCAATATTCTCGCTCTTCAGGTGCTTTTGCTTCATGCATGGGATGAAGCTGTTTGCTCTCCTCTCCATGAGAGGAGTCGCCACTGCTATGGCTCACGCAGCGCATGCATCCCACAGGCTCCGTCAATAATTGCTCCACCTCATTGGTGGATGTATCCGCCTCGTCAGAGGCGAGGACCCATGCTGGTCCTGGCGATGGGGTCGAGTCTTCTTCAGACTCGGCCTCACTGCCCTCTCCCTGGTAGTGCAGATGCAGTCTGTGGGCCACCCATCGGTGGCCTTCTCGCATCTTGCGCACAGTCTTGACTGCCGCGCTGGCCAGTTCATCCGCCATTCGTGAGGCGGTCTGCAGCCTGTCATTGGCCCTTGACAGTTGAGTGAGCAGTGCTCTATACTCTTCTGACTCGGGTCCAATTGAGGACGCTTCATAAGTGTCCCAGGCATTCATATAGATCATGTGTTCATGATCTACTCTCTCGGTTACCGCGACCTCATAGGTCGCGTCCTCTGCGTCCCTTGCTTGGTGCAAGTGGGCGCGGTATCCCTTGCATATGCGACATTTGTCACTGTTGTGCACAATACCATCCTCGGGATGGTATTGCCACCTTGGCCTCCTTCCTTCTGGAAGGGCTTCCTGTCCTGCAGTACCCCCCCTGTGAGAGGAGTTGTCTGCATCCTCGAGCGGGGGACATCGTTGTCCTCCACCACGCTCATGGGCTCATCGAGGTCAGGGACATTGAACCTTGTGTTCATGGCCCGTATATAGATGATATTGCTATTGTCATCCTCTTCCCTGTATGATTCATATGGCTCCAGGACGTACTCATCCGAGTTCTCTGAGGATCCCTCTGGGTCCTCTTCCTCTGAAACTTTGTTATTGGAAGGCTCTTCACTTTCTGCAGGAGGCTGGGCTTGCTCAGCCTCATTGGCGGCGGCGCCAGTCGGTGTGTCTTCCTCAGGAGAAGGCTCACCTTCCTCTATGATATGCACAGCAAACAGTTGCTGCGCCTTCTCTTTATGCTCATTTGCATAATGTTGCCCGCCACATATATAGCACTTCACACCCAGTGGGTGTGATTTCTTGGGGGCGGCTTTGTCGCCCCCAAAGTTATTCTTCCTTGGAGGGTATCCTCCAGTCCCATTACCGCCCCTGGGGCAGATTGGTATTTGTTCCTGTTGGGGTAATTTCCCCTTTCTCAAGAGTTGGGCGCCTTATCATGGCGTCGGTTCACCTTACCACTTGGTAAGGGCGTCCTTGCTCGCGCGACCTATTGGGTTGCTTGTCATCTCGACATTGTGAACTCCCACCACTCTGGTGGGCACTATGGTCCATTCCCCGCCTGTGGTGTTCCACAAAGCGGTGGGCTGATTCCATCTGCCTTACGGCAATTAGGATCTCGTCGATTGACAAGTGTTCAGCTGAGATTCCTCTCGACTTGAGGACATCCTGCACGAGTTCGTGCGGGAGTCCGGTCAGGAACTTGCGCCTGATGGAATAATCATCAGGCCTTTGGATCATCCTAGCAGCTCGCCGCTGGATCTCGTTGTAGAAAGCCAATGCGCCTTTGGCGCGCAAGTAGCGCGTTGCGGCATACTTGTCGTGTGCCTTCTGGGCTGTCGCTTCAGTAATGAAGCGCTTGAACAGGGCAACTACTACCCCATTGAAGCAGTAGCGAAGAATCGCCCCCCTACCCGCGCCCTACCGAACAAGACACCATTCGAGATGGTTTTCGATGTGACGCCAGATGTCTTGCAAGTCCACGAGTTCGAATCCACTGTCTACGTTCGAACCCTTGATGGGTGAAAGCTTAATCCTCACACTGCAGAAGGTGTATTCATTGGCTTCGATGACGAGAGCAAGGGGTTCCGCGTCTATTGGCCAGCGAAGAACAGAGTTTCGGTGGAAAGAGATGTCAGCTTTTGACCAGAGGAGGTGTCTATTCCAGGTGACATTCAGCTTGAGGGGGAGCTGAAGGTCAGTGATGACCAAAACGACCCGAATGCCACCCAGCATACTCCCTCAACCACCGAAAACACTGCCGAAGACTCTGAGGCACCTGTGAGCCCCAATCCACCAATTCAGCCACGTTGTGCATGACCTCCGCCTGGTTATTATGCCAGATTGAACCGAGGCGAGCAGGCTGCCACCATCATCGAAGATCCCACCGATTTCGCTGAGGACGGAATCAGTGAAGATTACGACTTACTCCCATTGTTTGCTTTTGCGAGTGCCGAACGCGAGCCAACTCTGACAGAAGCTTTGAACGGGCCAGACGCAGCTGAATGGCAAGAGGCAATCGATTACGAACTCGCTCAACTCGAAAAGTTAAACACTTGGGAAGTTGTCGATGCACCAGCTGGCGCCAACATCATACCTTGTCACTTCATACTCGCGACAAAGCGTGGCCCAAATGGCGAGAAACTAAAGCTTCACGCACAACTAGTAGCCAATGGTCGCTGACAGCAACATGGTGTCGATTATTTCAATACGTCGGCACCCACTGTGCACATGTCTTCAATTCGCACTGTACTCACGAAGGCTGCCGAATACGACTGGGAGATCCATCAAGTCGATATCAAGAGTGCTTACCTCTATGCCAAGATCAAAGAAGACATATACATGCATCCACCACCAGGATACTTAAAGCCTGACCAGGAGGGAAAGGTGCTGAAGCTGCTGAGAGAGCTGTATGGGATGAAACAGGCTGGATTTGAGTGGTCAGAGGAGTTGGCAGGGACATTCAACAAGATGGGTTTCAACCGTTTGAAGATTGATCGGTCAGTATTCTTCAAACGAGTCAAACCTGAACACTCAGTGGTCACCGTATCGGTGGATGACATGGCCGTCGCGTCAAATCACATCACTCACATCAAAATGTTCAAGAGTGAACTATCGAAATGGTACAAGATCAGTGATCTGGGAGAACTGACATGGCTCCTCGGTCTTAAGGTCAAACGTGACCATAGTGCGCGAACTATCGCCCTATATCAGTACCATTGCCAAACATTTTCGCCTCACGAACACAAAGAAGGTCTCCACGCCAATGGAATCGGGCACGCTCCTCAGCACCGAGCAGTGCCCAGCCACTCCAGCGCAAGTCGCCGACATGCAAACCGTCCCTCACCAGGAGGGAGTAGGGTCGGTAATGTATGCGGCTACCAGCACACAACCCGATACTGCTTTTTCTGTCACAACGCTCTCGCAATTCATGCAGAATCCAGGTCGCCCCCATTGGGAGGCAACAAAACATGTCATATCTTACCTTACAAGCACGTCGGACTATAAGCTCATCCTCAGTGGAGGAGACCTAGGACTTGCAGCCTACGTGGACTCAGACTGGGCAACTCAGGCCCATCGTCACTCCATTTTGGGTTTCGTCATCACTCTGAATGATGGACCGGTTGTGTGGGGTGCACGATCACAATCTATTATCGCACTGTCATCCACCGAGGCAGAGTATATTGTGATGACTAGCACGCTCCGTGAAACCCGTTACATTCAACTCTTACTCAGCGAATTGTATGGACCAGTCGAACTTTCGATATCATTTTCTACGCGAGCATGTTGCCGCCAGTACCATTCGACTTGCATGCGTTTCTATAGAAGAGAACATCACCGACCTCTTTACCATACCACTCGCCCGCCCATTCTGGGTGAAAAAAAGCGGAGTAAATTTATATTTTCATTGTTTTATATACTAGAATACTAACCTACTACATAGGTATCTAACATATGTGCTAGAGGATGCAGGAGGAAGCAGGGGAGGGTGTGCAAGAGTGTGGGAAAGCCAGATATAATGTGTGTAGCCATAATGGGTATGTTTTGGGTGTTGTGGTGGTTATTTCCGCTTTTGGCCACTTGAAAAAGCACCCAGAATCATCCAAAACATACAGCCAAACATTTGCAAACCATATGATGTCACTTGTGGAATACAGTTTGAGCTGAGCTTGAAAAAAGCGGCTGAATGTTGCAGCCAGGTGAGCCGGAGATGTGAAGTATTGCCTATATTTGGCAGTTAGGGAAAGTTCCAATCTGGATGTTTCGAGCCCAAATGGAAACTTCCATCAATCCATATAGAATTATAGTGCACATTGCCGGTCTGGTGGTAGAACCACCAGTTACTAGAAACATCGGAGGGCTCGCCCATGGGTGGGCCCTCTGCGTCCTCCAGCTCTGGCAGAGAGTCTGGGGGACTACTCGCCTGCGGTGACCCGCTGGCTTCCCCGTCAATCACATCATGAAATCGGGGAGGTGCTGCTATTTCCGGACAGATTTGACAAGCAGACACAAGCAAGAAAAATCATATATAGGCTTATCTACACCAGTAATAAGATAACATAAGGATATCAACTTATCAGCACAAAATAAGTCTGATATCTGATGACATCTAACCAGCAGTTTGATGTTCAGTTGACAATGGATTCATAATCATTCTGCTGGTCTGAGAAACATATATCTATGAAAGTAATAGGGTAGCATAAGGATGTTCATTTATTGGCACAAAATAAGTCTGATAACTGTCAAATCCGGTTCCTCCGGTGCTTTCCGGGGAACTCCGGACTAAGGAGTAAGCGTAGGTATATGGATAGGAGTGGACGAACTGAATCCAGAGTCGGAATGGAACGTCGGCTTCAGCTTATGTGCTGCGCCTTTGCTCGAGTTCAGTTCCGTATTTCGGAGATGAATCGGAAGGAGTCGGAGTGATACAAAAGATGAGGGAGAACTGAGGAAGTCTTAAGGAAAGACTTAGAGAGGATATTCGGAGAGGAGATCAGAGGCGGAATGCAAAGGAGGTGATTGAGTTGATATTTGAACTGAAGTACATAGATACATCGGAGCAATATTTATAGTACGGAGTCGGGCTGTGCTACGGAGTACAGTAACCGGAAACTGGTGCAAGAAACAATAAGTAAGATCAAAGGGGAATAGTTCCGGAGAACGGAGTGGGTCCGGAAAACGGAGGGGGCGATGTACACAGGATTAGTATGACAGACGGAGGATAAATAATAAAGTTAATATGGAGACTAACAAAGGCAATGCATAATAAAATGGAAACTATAACTGACAACATACAGAAGGTCCAAACGAGGTGGTGTTCGGTCCGAGGGACCGGCGGAGAGTCCGGAGGACCAGAGGCGGAACGAGGAATCTAGAAATTGCTAAGTCCAACGATTGTTAGACGGAGGGATCAGAGTGAGGCGGAAACGTGCGGGAGGAGACCGGAAATGGTATACAGTGATGCGCTTGCGGGCGGGCCTAGAGGCAAAACCCAAAACCTAAAGGACAAACAAACAAACAGTCGGTCTGCTAGTGCGAGACTGTGCGACGCTGCGACCGTGCGAGTGAGTGCGAGCGAGTCTGATTACTGAGCTGTGGGGCTGCTGGAATGCAAATGGGGGAGTAGGAAGGGAGGGTCGAGTCTCTTGTAGATAGGCTACCTGCGGAACTAGTCTGAGGGGTGCGAGGATCTCCATAGGATCTCTGAGTCTTGACTGTGGGTGACAGCCGAGGTCAGTGAGGGGAAAGGGGGTTTGGTTAGTATGGGATACAACTCGATCGCTGGTCAAGATACACAGCGAGCAAGTATAACCAAGTGAGACCGCCTGAATGCAAATGCAATCGGAAAGCAAACAAGGTCGTCGAAGTCGTTAGTTGAGACCGCTAGGACAATGGTAGACTGGATTGCGATCGGGTCTGAGACCGGTCGCCCAAGCTATACGCTGTTGCTAAGGTCGAGAGACTAAAACTGGATCGCCGAGGGGATACGCTGGTCGCTGAAGAGTCGCCGAAAGGGAGAGAACGCTAGAAAGTAGGAACGCCAAAGGGGGAACGCCAAAGGGGGAACACCGAAAGGGGTAGTACGCTAATGAGTCGCCAGAGGGGAAAACACTATAAGTGATATACGCTACCAATAAGTCAAAGACCCTTGGTCGCGCTGCTGCTTAGAGATGTGGACTTCGAAATGTGAGCTGAAGAAACGGGGTGTGCTTCACTGAGGTCTACAATACAAGAGTGTCTACTTGTACTACAGTTGGTCTGGCAGCTACTCGATCCTCAATACACAGTCCATGCGTCTTGGCAAGCACGTACCTGCTAAATCACGACTTCTGTAACTCTGCGATAGTGGCCGAGGAGTTAATATTGATAGAGTATGAGCGTCAACGTCATGGAAGCGTCGGAAAGGCGCAAAGCGATGCCCTGGGTCAAGGGCGATCGCACTTGATGTGGGTCGACACTGACTCGCCCCATTTGATGGACATGGGCACTCGCCCGCTAGCCAGAGCTTCGGAGACGCTTGTGATGCGAGGGTAGAGAAGCCCAGGGCCTAGGGGAAGGGTTGAGGGCGTAGGGCGTAGGGAAATGGCGCGTGCTTGTGAGTCAGAGGAACTTGAAGCGCTCCAGGCGTTCGCGAAGGCTTCTTGCCGGTCGCCGAAGTCGAGTCACGTTCGCGGATCGGTCGCCGGATGCGGTGGCGCTTCGCGAAGTCGAAAAACCTAGGATATCGGTCGTATCCGAGCTTAGATGGGCACGAGGCTCATCAACGGGGGCGCGTGGCTGTTCGGGATATGACAATAACTGATGAAATTTAATTAGCATTGTGATATTCAGTTGACAATGGATTTATAATCATTCTGCTCATCTGAGAAGCATATATCTACAAAAGTGACAGGGTAACATAAGGATGTTCGTTTATCGGCACAAAATAAGTCTGATATCTGATGACATTTAATTAGCAGTGTGATATTCAGTCAATGGTGGATTCATAATTATTCTGTTTGTCTGATCTATGATGATCTCACCCTTATCAGATCAGGTGACTTGATCAGTTTTGTGATCATGATCAGATCTCAGCAGGTGGTGACTTCAATTGTCCAACTCTGACAGAAAAGAATCATCAGGGCTTACTTGAGATATATGGTAGGTTTCTCCATTGTTCATGATATAGCCCTCATTAGATATCTTACTGGAGGCGCCAATGAACACTTGGGGCCCTTCACAGCCACATGAACATCACCTCATCAGGGTATGTAGTAGTCATAATCATGATTATGTCCTGTCTGATGGGCCTTTCAATGTAGGTTAACAGGCCTTCGGCACGCAACCGTTTGGATTCCACCACAACCCCTGCTCCGCCCTGACCTGAGCATGATAAGACAGTCAATGCAAAGGTTCTCCAGTTCCTGCAGTCAGCAGTGCTGAGCCTTGAACACTATCAGGAAGACTTTGTCAAAACAGGACTTACTTGTGGAAAGTGTCAAGTACGTGATTCCGGGGGTCCGGAGCTAGCTCCAGAGATTGCAATGAGGTAAGCTTAATGATATAATGAAGACGGAAGGGACTTGGCTTCAGTTCATGCACTGCGCCCTTCTGTGGACTTGGTTGCAGTATTTTGAAAAGGTTGGAGAACGAGGGAGTTAAGGGAAGATTATCGCAAAGTTATTGAAGGGGACTGAGGGCGGAGTTGTGTCCGGAGATCAGAGCACGCGGAGGAACAGAGGATGAGCAAGAGAATCAACTTTGTTGATATTTGAACTGAGTACAAACAATGTAAAGTACAGGCTTTTATACTACAAGTAAGCTGGAGCAAGATGTGGATAACCAACACAAATTGAGTATAGTATAGATTGTATAACAAAAAGACATGTCAGCGGAGCAAAGAGGAATGGAGCCGGAGCTCGGAGGAAATGGAGATTATTGTTAAGTCGAAACAATAAGTTGACAGCTGTCATATAGAACAATAAAGACAATAAGTAGCACAAGGGCAGAGTGTATCTTATAAGGAAACAAACAATAAGAGAACATACAGAGGAGTATTACAAGGTCGGAGGACCGGAGATGAAGGTGGAGGACCGGAGATGTGCGTGTGTGCATGGGATATGACAGAAAGTACCTAAAGGTTGCAGCTGGGTGGTGCTATCTGCTTCGAAACAAGTTCTTAATTCGAGAGTTTGGAGAGAGGATGTCTCTGGCAGAACTCCATGGTCTGCTTCTCGCCTTTCACTTACTAGAAGAACTGTGATTAAATGAGACATGATTCAAGTAGAGCGACTTGTGGATAGAGGCAATGCGGGACTAGGGTGCGAGTAATGGAGACACCGCTTTCCTGGGAAACAGTGGCACCAGCAACTACAGGTCGAACGACTAAATATTTACATGAGCGGGGGACATTTGATGATAGAGGCATAGACTTACAAGAAACACTCATCGCCAAGTTTTGCTCTGGGGCAACAATGCTGCTTGGTTGATAGAAATGTTGATGGCCTCAGTGAGATGGCAGTCGGTGGGCACAATGTCACTGATATTGAAGGGGATCATGTCACTGGGTACAGGGTCCAAAAACTCGATTTCCGACCAGGTTCCGTCATGTCTGACCTTTGCCTTTGGCATGAGCGAGTCCATGAGGGCCTTGACAACATTACCAGTGGAATGGGAATTGTTCACGTTTGTCCGACGGCCGCCTATTGAATACCCTAGCATGGTCCAGTAAACGTGCTCTGTATGGAGTACAGGCCACGGCCAGCACCATGTTTGGGGGACATACCAATCTACGACATGGACCGCACACATTACTTACAATTCAATTTGTTGTTGAGCTCCCATCGTCAGAGGTGGGTGGGTGGCACCTGACAGTCAAACGTTTGGCCTTGACGCCACTTGGTGCAGAATTGTGCTATTGCTCGTGTTCCCACGGGAGACGGCAGGCTTGACATTTGTTGCAGTGGTGCCCGGGCACAAGGAGCACGTCATTGGCAAGCCTTGAGTCTTGACGATGTGGGCGTATGATGGAAAGCCCTTGCAATGAGTGTTTGATGGTGGGGCATATGACGGAGAGCCCTTGCGATGAGGAGTTTGGGACCCCCCCGACGTAGTTCATGAGGGTGGTCAGGGTAGGGGGAGCATAGGGTGGGCCCAAGGGGCTGGGGTCACTGGAGGAAAGGAAGGAAAATCAAAGGGATGGTTGGCCAGAGGTTGATGCTTTGCACTGGCATTTTCTAACGTGTTCAGTACTTCAGTGTTCCAGTATCAATCATAAGTCTCGGCCTGTAAATAATCCCATCCATACATATCGTCCATGGCGAGTAAAAGCTCGTCCGAGTCGTCGCCATCTTCATCCTCGAAGTCAGACTCTTGACCATCGGCGTCTACCCAAGAGTCATCAAGGTCCAAGAAAGATCCCATTTCATCAAAGTCGTTTTGCTGACAGTCTGCTGAACCGCTAGCCGTTTTTTATTTCATGTTCTTCATCGCACCCTGCTGATTCGTTGGCACTCTTGTGAATTCCATGTTCTTTGTTGGTAGAGATAACATGGTGGCTGGCACTCGGATTTTCTGAGCAATGAGGGGTAGCATGAACATGACCCACACCTTGCCCAAAATGGTACCACATCACCATGTCACGGTCGACAAAACTGATTGTAAAGGGCATGGGGTCTCATGAGGTTTGTGACATGGGGGTAACAGTAAATGACACCGATTAACGTAGTAATATTTTGAGTCTTGAAAGTCATCGATGCACCGGGATAGGCCGATACCATCTGCATGCAGTTTTCCCTGGGCAAATGCGGGAATAATATGACAGCCACATAAGACATCTTTTGGGTCCAAAAACCCGAAGGCACCCTCATCAGCCATTGGGAGGAATTGGACACGGTCCAGCCTGAAGGCATCCTAACCAGCCAACTCCCCTTCAATCTCATACCATCAGACCCATAAGAACTCTAAGTGTCGTGGGTTATAGTCTGGGGTCCCCGGCCCAGTGAAGATGACGTTGGTGTGAAATATCCCGACTATGTGTGCATAACAGAAAGGGTGCTGACTGAGAGAACATTCTGGGGCGTCAGGAGCAGCGGTAGCAAGCATCATGATATTATTGTGCGTCGTGGACGGGCTTATAACATCTTGCGCACATCGGACGTCATAGGTTGTGTAATTGATACGCATCAGTTTGTGTTCATAGATGGCTTCATTCTTGAGGAATATGAAACACCAGTCATCTTCACTTGTGATCCCAGCCTGTGTACTGTAGCTCTGAAGCATACCTGTCTCAGTAGCTTCCGATCGTAGGGCAGCACAAATACGGTGAAGTAGGTGCTTCTTCAGTTGTGGTAAGAAAGCCTGTGGTGTAAAGCGTTAATTTAGTACTGGACCGGTTCATTCATATAAACCACCATAATTTACCTTGATGGTGGGGTTGTTGACATACTTTTGCATAAACAAGGGAATATTGCGTGGAATGTTCTGCGATGAGCCAATAACGTGATGGACATCGGGCGAATGCACCATGTAATCAGACTCGTCATGAGCGTCCCTTGTGACCTGGCTGCCCAGCTGCTCACGGATGTGGCAAATATGTGCTTGATGGCATTCAATCTTCGTTATTTGCTTCACGTATTGCTTCTGGCTGGTACGTGTATACCAGTGTTTTGGTCGGCGGTGTTCAAGCTCGCCCTGGCAGCAGATGTAAGTTAGTTTAAGAAAGGCTGCAGGAATTGTGGAGGCGACATACAGGTTCAGTGGAATATGAATCTGTTGTGCCGTACCGTTGAATGCAATCGGTGTAGTCGCCGAGGGCATGTAACTTGTACGTCTGTAGGTTCAAGACCTTCGGCCGTCGTGTTGATGCACTGGAGCCTACCTCAGGCTGCTTGCCGTTGCTCCTAGAAAGATTATTGAGGGCATTGGTGGAAGATCTGCCGTTGGTGGAGGTCCCGGGATTGGTTCCGGTGTTGGTGGGGGGTCTGGGTTTGGTGGGGCGTGAATTGTTTTGACTACTGGTGTTACGCTTTTGAGCCTCTGCTTCCCATTTCAATTCTCGCCTCTTGAAGGCAGGACACACCATTGCCTGGAAGTGGCGCAAAGTGGCGCCAAGCGAAACGGTAGCATGATTGAGAAGGGCCAGTGTTGAGTCAGTGTGCATGCGGAGCTTTGCCAAGGCATTCCAATGCGCAAGCATGAACAATATCTGTAGGACATGCTCGTTGTGTGTCCCAGGCAGCAGGCCCTCAAATACAGGGATGGCGCACTTCACAGTAGAAATTGTAGTGAGTATATACCAGTTGATGAAAGAAAGTGCACACACCTGCAAAAGGTCTTCGAAATCTCTTGTGGCCATATTCTTCAGTTCCGAGCTGTTGCGAGAGAACCGTCTGATGGTGCTATTCCCATAGGTTGGAACCAGCCAATACCTGAGAAACGTCAGAAATAATCTTGTTCGAGGAAAAGTGCATACATTACCATTGATCAAGCTCATGAAGTAACCCTTCTTTAGAAGCCTCCAATATCCAAAGGAGGTGAATGAAAAAAGTCTTCCAAACACCAATCTCGAATTTGTGCAGGAGATCCACAATAAACATTGGGAATATGTTGATTCCAAGGGGTGTCAGAGCCTTAGAAAATGTGTTCTATGCGAGGGGTGAGAAAATACGTCAATCAGACAATCAAAGACTTCGCACGACAAACTTACTGCAGTGGGAACCATTGAAAGAATCGGGAAGCTGTGGACACGTTCGCAGTCTAAGCAACCTTGCAGGCTGTAAAAGAATAGTATTCACTGGTTGGAAATATGCCACATGACTACACAGATGGCATGACGGCTTACATTGTTGATATTTCGACTCGTTGCCGAACCAGAGGTAGAGAGGCCAGAGCTTCACGTTCCCAAAAGATGTCAGATGGGTACTATCCAACCAAAACTGAAGGGCGACCACAATTCGCGGCATGTCGCATCCTGGCTCACCAGGAAGGTCCTGAACCTCTTTATAGGCATCGATGAATGCCAGCAAAGTGTATAGCTCCCCATGCACTCAAATAGGATCCTGGACAACCCCTGTTCTATTGTGACATTGGCAGTATAAGCCATATGGTTCAAAGTGGAAGCGCTGACAATTATGATTGGATATCTTCTCCCGAATAATGGATGTGATGCTATGGTGGTAGAAATCACCAAAGAGAAAGTCCCATACGTGTAACGGTTTCGTTATACTTTATCACTCGGGACCACTAACACGACCACTTGGTGTATTTGATGGTAAGTAAGTGAAAAGTACAAAGATGATGTAAATAAGGTTTTTGTAGGTATTTATAGTAGATAGGAGTGAATATATGCTTACACTCCCCCCACTGGAGTCCCTTGGGACTCTGATAGTTTCAACAGCACGCATCGAGACGCACGGGTGGTGGTACAGTAACGTACTAGGCAGCAGTAGTACAGAGAGCAAGTACCACTAGGGTACTTGCATATTTTAAGTAGAGGGAAATGAGAGAAGGAAGAAAGAAAAAGAGAAATAGACGCTACCCTAGGGTAGCGTGGATGATAGAGCGCTCACGAGGGCGGGGCCTCGTTAGCGGGGACATTGGGGTGACCTGTTGGGTCACCAGGGATGTTGGCGGTGTCAACACTCATGTTGACGGGTACATCTCCCTCTCTGTAGTCGAGAGAGACTGCCCCCTTGCCAGGAGGGGGAGAATCACAGGGACGGCCGATGATGAGCTGCCGCTTGTTGTTGGGGACGACTGTGGCCATTTCATGGTCCACATCGGCCAATGGATTGTTGGCGGCAAACTCCCCGGCGACAAGTCCAGATGTCGCACTAGCCGTGACTAAATTGTGCACGGTTGGGGGATCAGCCAGCAGGCTCATCTGCTGATCGTCGAACGACGAGAATATCCTCGAGGCGGGAGCAGCGTCAGGGAGCTCGGTCCCTTTCTCACGTGCGATTGTCTCGAGCTAGGCACGTCCCTCAAGTGACAGGGTGGTGTACGCATCCGGGGACACCACGATCACCAGGCGTTCGCTGAGGATGGCGCGTTCGTCATCCGTCAGGAACCTGTGGCAGGTGTCCAGACAGCACGACAGCCAGTGTTGCATGTAGGGTTGAATGTCATCAACCTGGTGGAGGGATACCCCGCACTGCGCTAGGTGCTGGGCAACATCATCCTCCGTCAGGTTGTTGACGTGTCCTTTGAACCGCACAGGTTTGAACATTGGGGCAATGGGCCATGCGAACATGGCCAGATATTCGTGGTACAACCCTGGTACCAGGGCCAACAGGCAGAGGTGGTACCAGAATATGGTACACCTTTGTTCGCTGGTCCCCTTCTCGAAGGTGGGGTTGAGGCGCGACACCAGGATGTGACCCCTCACGTCACGCAGGCTAACAGTTCCACCCTCGAGTGGAACACCATTGAATTCCTTCGAGTAGAATTCAATCCAGTCCTTCCACTCCTGCGGAGTGGAAGTGAGCCTGGTTGAGGCAATGCGCCCTCTTTCTTCACCGGCTTAGGGTGAATGCCTCGGGCAGGCACATTAGAACAATTGGAGGCACCCAAGGGTGCCGCAGGAGGGTGGTCTTCTCTCCACTTGGCATACCAAGTGGGAGTCCTCCACTCCTCCAGTACCACGGCCTGGATCCATGCGCAACATAGCGTTTGATCTTGAAGATCACCTCTATGTCACGCGAGCGTGGATCACGCGCATGTGCAAAGAATCCGCGCCATTCCACATATAATGTTAAATAGCGGGATGGCGTCTTGACGGGCGCCGTCAAGGGAAGGTGGGGCCCCGTTGGCCATGGTGGTCTCCACGCGCAGTCTAGCAGCGCCGGAGAAGTAGTATTCCATACTGCCAATCAGGACCACTAAGGTCCCGTCGTCTTCACCTTCAAAGTGGAAGAACTGGTTCCCCCGCTCCCCCTCTAGCCACCCTGGGGGTCGCACACCTCGTCCATAGAATATGGACTTGTCAGGCAGGACTTTGGGGGCGTCCTCCTGCACTTCAGCGGCTTGGGGGGCAGTCTCGACTGCCTTACCCTTGTTTTTTCTTGCCACAGTCTTGCATGGCGGGTTGGGAACGGAGCTGCTCGCCCCGTTGTCTTCGTAGATCACTTGGGTCGTCTCATCCTGCGATACTCGTATCGCACACCTCATGTCGGCACTCCTCCTCGGAGTTGGATTCATTGGTGACATATCCAAAGAGTGCCGGGTTGACCTCCTGGTTCAACCGTCCTGCTTGGACAGCTTCTCTGGTGGGGACAAGTCCCTCCAGATGTCCTTCCCTTTCCCCTTTACGGGATCAGGGCTGCGGGTCCCTTCCCCTTTTCAGAGGTCGGGACCGCAGTGGGCTTGCTTGCAGTAGTGGGCAATGAAGACATTGCTGGGGGCTTGTTTGACAACGCGGACATTGTCAGAGGCTTTGCATATGACGTGAACGTCGCCTGGCCCAATAAGGGCGGATCAGAGGTCAGAGGCTTTGCATATGACGTGAACGTCGCCTGGCCCAATAAGGGCGGATCAGAGGTCTCACCCTTCTTGAGCAAGGGTGGTTTTGACGTCGAGGGGGGGAAGCTTGGCGCTTTGCCCCTCGCCGTCGGTTTCGAGGAGCCGCCACTCCCCCGCCCCCCATGAGCAACCAGCGGGATGCTCACAGAGGCCAGTTGCGCCTGTGCAATGGCCAACTCTTCCTTGAGAGTTGCACTTTCAGAATCCTGATCTCGCAACTCGTGTAAATATTTGTCATGAGTGACGATGGCCTTCTCCATCCTGCCACGAAAACATCGCATGTTGTCCTCCAAGAGGGCAACATCGCATCCGGGCAGCATGTCACAATTTGCGCAATCAGCATAGTAGCTGTTGCGTGCCTCAATGGCAGCTGCAAATCTGCACGAAGTACTATCGACCTCACTGGGGTGCTCAATGTACGCCATGCACTGCGGACAGCCGGTAGCGTGAGCTACCATCTGCAGGAACGGTTTGAATACCCACCCGTGGGGTGGGCGTTTTGATGAGCGACTATTGTTGTCGCTCAGATGCCGCGACCTCTTCAACGTTGCCATTGTCAAGGGTGCGGAGGGCGGTTCTGTGGACTCATGGTCCATGGGCTTGTCGTGTGACTCCCCTAGGGGCGACGCACGGCAAGCGTTCTGGCAGCTGCCCGAGGGCTGCTTGGATTGCTTGTTGCTCATGGTCTAGACGATGAGGGTGTAGGGTAAGAGTGAGAGGGCCCCTCTTGCTTTGCCAAAATACATTCAAGCTCTGCGCTCGCATAAAGTCTAAATTGACTCGATGAGTCAATCATTCATTTCGGGTTAATCTCGGGATCCTAATTTGGATCCCGGCGTCAGGGACTCAGACCAAGGCCCCACACGCGTGTCCAGTCCTAAACTGGACTTCAACCTTTACCAAGTGCGCGCTCCTTAGGGTGTGTGGATGCCTTGGGCAACTGTCGCCAGTTGCCCACTCTGGCAAGCTGTCATATCCCGTGCAGCCACGTGCCCGTACATACCATTCCGAGTCCTTTCCGAACAATCCCGCATCACTCCGCCCTCTCCGTCTAACAATTGTTGGACTTAACGATTTCTAGACTCGTCCTTCCATCTCCACTCCTCCGGACTCTCCGCCGGTCCCTTGGGCCGAACACTACCTCATCGGATTTTCAGTATGTTGTCAGTTATAATTTTGTTTTATTATGCATTGCCTTTTACTGGTCTCCATACTAACTCTATTATTTATCCTCTGTCTGTCATGCTAATCCTATGTACATAGCCCCCTCCGTTTTCCGGACCCACTCCGTTCTCTGAGTCCATTCCCCTTTAACTTTACTTATTGTTTCTTGCACCAGTTTCCAGTTACTGTACCCACACACACTCCGTAGCACAGCCCGACTCCGTACTATAAATACTGCTCCGATGTAACCTTGTACTTCAGTTTGAATATCATTCTAATCACCTCCTCTGTGTTCCGCCTCTAGTCCCCTCTCCGATTACCTTCTCTAAGTCTATTCTTAAGACTTCCTCAGTTTTCCTTTTTTCTCTGTAATCCTCCGACCCCTCCCGTCCTACTTCCGAAATATGGAACTGAGCTCAGACAAAGGTGCAGCACATAAGCTGAAGCCAATGTTCCACTCCGACTCCGGAATCAGTTCATTCCCTCCTATCTACATATCTACGCTTACTCCCTAGTCCGGAGTTCCCCGGAAAGCACCGGAGGAACCGGATTTAACACAAGCTCTAGATAATTGTCTAGAGCCTCTAAGTCCTTACACTCATTGTAAGGCTCCCACGTAGAGTTGCCCAAGTTCCATCGAACCTGGAACTCCACTTTGCCACCCACCCACCGGTGGGCATTGATCTTGTCAACAAGCCATTCAGTCTTGTCATCGTCTCTGAAGTTGTAATAGACTTGGACGTCATGATGGGGGAACAACCCATTGTTGTTCGGTTCATGCTTGCGCAGTACGCCTATGTGAAACGTGGGGTGGACTCGTCTATTGACAAGTATTTCGGGGAGCTTGAGCGTGTAGTTCGAGCTATCCTCATTGCTACTTAGGACCTTGTAGGGCCCTATGTATTTGGGCAACAGCTTGAACACCCTACCCAAGGGTAGGGATTAGTTCTTCGTGGACAAGTACACTAGATCTCCTACTTGGAGATCGTACTCTGTCCCCCTACGCTGATTAGCGTAGTGGGTCTGATTGACCCTGCTCTCAATGATGGTGTCATGTGCCATTGCCAGGTTGTTTTGTGCTTGACGCACAAAGTGCCGAACACCGTGAACAACATTCTTCTCCTGGGGGTGCATACCCATGTTGAATGTGGGTAGGTATCTGTAGTTCAGTTCAAACGGGGCAAACCCCATTGACGCGCTGATACTCGAGTTTATCACAAACTCAGCCAGGGGAACCTTATTTGCCCAGTCTTTCTGGTCTGGGAGCACCATGCTTCTCAACAGCTGTCCGATTGATCTTAT
>MU266718.1:0-19149 GCA_021014945.1 Leucogyrophana mollusca | reverse complement strand
CGCGCTGCCACCAACATAGACGGAACTCTGGAACTGGTCTCCTCGTTTGCACTTGTCATTTCCCTGCACGCTCGCATCAACTTGAAGCACGCCAGTAACGACGAGCTGGACATATCGAAGATAAAGGTGCCCTTGTCATGTTTCTGAAACTGTCTAATGTAAGGGTCCGTCGCGGTCAAGAGCCCCACTCCTAGTTTGACTACCATCATGCATCACCGACGTGATGCCTGCGGCGTAACGCAAACGACAGTGCGCGCGGGATCGTCCGACCAATCTTGATGCATGGATGCGACTGTTTCCGTCGATCGTCTCGCACTCCTTGTGCATGTAACACGGCTCTTCAAATCCTTTTGATAGCGCAGGACCCCACCGAGCCCGTCACTGATCCCATCCGGCTCATTAGGGGTTCTGACCCGCTATAGAGTCACCTGCATCCACCGAACGCCTGTCGTATAGAGCCCCCAGGTTATCGAATCAGCGCTGCAGCGCCTTGTCTTTCCTCCATCTCACTCCACCCGATCTCCCTTGAATACACTCTGAAGGTTCGAGTGAGGATTCGCCTCCTTAGCGAGCCTCAACCAAAGAAGTTGAAACGTTGATGAAAGTTGACGAAAGTTGGGTGTTGAGATTCAAAATGTAGTGGAATAAATATAAAACAAAAACCGACCGTGTTTCCGCGAAACCAGACGTTTAGTTGTCTTTCTCTTCATCTTCTTCTGCCAGACCCCTATGTATTTCTCCAGCCAGGCGTCTGCTGTGGACGTTGTGGACGCCTACTGGTCCTTCGAGTCTATGGTGGAGTCCATTTTCCCGCCTACCGCGACGCCGATCCCTTTCGTCCCCACGCTGCCGACGCGACTCTCCTCCCTATCACGGCGCATCCCACCAACGCACGACACCAACTACACAAAACCAAACCAAAACCATCATCACACGATCCTCAAACAACGAACCGCACCTCCAACTCGCCAACTCACCAGCACCGAACTTCGCCACCGCCTAGCTCCGCATGCTCTCCTCCAGCAACGCACACGCACCCCCCGCAGTCTTTACCTCACACACGCCTGGGTTCGCGCTCGACATGGGATTCGCGTTGGGGACGACATGAGGCTTGGCGACCGCACCCACGATGGGTTTGACATCCACCGTTGCCGATACTGCGGTGGGAACAGGGTCGACATCCACAACCCGCACGACCGCAGTCCCCTCCAGGACCTTGCGCACCTTCTCCGGATCACACTTTCCTTTCCCTTGCCAACTGACGTCGAACTGGAACCAGAAGAGCCCCGAAAACGCCTCCCAGAACGCGAACCAGAGCTTCCCATAAGGGACTGGCTCATGAGTGCAGCCGCGTATGCGTGTTCTTTCGTAGGCACCGGCGGCACGGTGTCCTTTCCAGATGGCGCCGAAGAGGAATTAGGGGACATGGAGGCGGTAGCGCCCTTGCCCACCTTCGAGGCGAGGTAGTGTGGGCGGAGTTCCCCCCTGGGTCCACTTTGTTGCTGCTGCTGAGCAAACCCTTGCCACTGCTGCGACTGCGATTAGAATTGGGTATGGGGCCGCTGTTGTTGGGGCTGCGCCTGACAGTGCTGCTGCGCGGCCATATTCCCCACAGCTGTATCCGGTACGCATCGAGCGTCTTTAGCGTGGAAGGGTTTATATCTGCAAAGGAGTCAAAGCCCTTGCGGTCGATCATGCCCTGTTGGCGTTCTCCTGCAGCCCCTATCTCTCCGGTCGGTTCGCCAGCACGGCATTGGTGCTGAGGACACTCAAGATCGTCGAGCTTACACTGCCACCGCCGAGTACGCTCGCCTTCCCCGCCAGCACTGCGCTCGACACTGCGGGAGGTGGACGGGCGTCGTGTGCACGGTGACGCCCGAGCCGAGCCCCCTGGAAACGATGTGCGTGACCCGAGGCGCGGGAGATGGGGAGGTCTTGGTGGGGGTTGTACTAAGGCGCTTTCATCGCCGCCCCGGTTGAATTTGACGTCGGGGAGGTGGTGGAGGACATGGCGGCGGAGCTCTCGGGCAACGGCGTGAAATCAGGAAGCACCAAATTGCGGACCTGGAGACAGCGCTTCAAGGCGACGTTTTCGGATTGGGAGGGAGCCGAGCTCAGTGGGGATGGCGGAGATGAGGTGGTCGCGCTCTGCGATGGCGCCTTCGAGGGTGGTCATAATTTTATGGGGTGAGAAAGGAAGTGAGCAACGGAGGGGGAAGCGAATGAAGAGGATAGAGAAGACGTAACAAAAAGGGGGGAAGAGTCCGGGGAAGGGAAAGGATACGAGTGGGACTAGACAGGAGAAAGGAGCAATAAACGACGAAGGGGAAGGCAACGGCAAGAAGGACGCGAGCTTAAAATCAACGTACCTTGTCGTCACAGCCTTCCTCGCGGATATATATCTTATTCCTAGTATTCCTCTGGAGTTTGACGCCAATTCTCCGGCTCGAGGATCCTCAGCGCTTGTGATTTAGCTGAGCTTTCCTCCTCCTTGTCGGTGGCTGCGTGAGTGGACCTTATCCCGCCGCCAGAGTGAACGGGGCCTTTGCGAGAACGCTTTGCGGAAACGGGGAGGTCGGGCATTTCAGGTTCAGACCTGAGATTGTCGTCGTCGTCATGTTCGTGCTCCTCGTCAAAGTCAGAGAGGGCCTTGGACGTGCCGAATGTGGTGACGTCCAGGGGATCGACGGCGAACATCGGTTGTGCAGGGAGGTACCAGAGGTGCAAGATAAAATCGTATGGGATGGCTGTGGCCATGGGAGGTTCAAGTGCTTGTGTAGACGGTGGCGTACCTGCGGGCATACACAGCGCAGGTGGCGTGAGGGCATCATGGCGAAGTTGGGTGGGGAGCGCGGGGACGAGGTGGCGTTGGTGATGAGGAAGAAGTTGAAGGAGTCGCCGAATGTGGAAGTGTCGGGATTATTATCGACCTGCGTCGCTGCTGTTGTTGGCGAGCATGGGCGGGTGTGACAACCCGTGACAAAGTTGTGCACTTGTTGCATTGCAACTCTGCCGACGAACTCAACATTCAAGACAATGCTCTAAATCTTCATTCCTCTGGCAACCAACGGTTCGGAGCACACGGGGGCCCTTGGCCGAGGTTCCAGCGGTGAGTGGTTGTCGACTTACCCACTATTTCACTAAACTGTGCGTTACTGGTCGAAGGATAGTATTGCTCTCCTACCTGGGTGTCCAATTTCCTGGGGGAGGGCAAGGTGCATTCATTCACTCGCCATTCCATTTCGTCAAGGTCCTCCGCATTCCGATCTGTAGGGCCAGGTACCACGTACGCGAACTGCTCAGCTCCATTTCCAGCGCATTTGTCCTCTTGTTTGTAGTCTACGTCGTCATCCTCCATGCATGATGCACCGCGGCATGGCCTGCTCCGGGTTGTAATTCACCCAGTCCCTCACGCCCCGTGGCAAGACGTGCCGAATAAATGCACCAGGAATAGGATCCACACAAGCTGACACGAGGACGCCCACGTTAGTCTTTTATCGGCACAGATCAACTCTCCGGTGTAAGGAGTTTACGGACTGCTCTCACCACTCTCCGTAAAGGCACAACCATCAAATCCACTGAGCAAGTACCCTCACGTCCACACTATCAGGCTCGCTAGCGTTTTGTGATCGATCGCCGGATACACCACGGTTGATGCAGTGGGCGTCGGTCACCAACACCTGGCCCTTGAGGATACGAAAGATATCGTAGTGTATCCTGTTCGATCTTGCGCTCATTTTTTATCTTCCTTCGAGTCGAACTGGCAACGAGGACAGCTGGATTTCCTTCCCCATCCGGAATCATTGCCCTGCTTGGTGTGTCTTCGGGGTTATCTACATTTGCAACTTGGGCACTAATCGGAACTCTAGTCCTTGTCACTGTGTTCCACGCTCTCGCCTTTATATCGACAACACCCAGGCTCTGGTTGCGGTACCGCGTTCGTCGGATATGGTGGGATGACATTTGGACCGCCTTGTCCCTCTGCTGCTATGTGATATGTTTGGGATGTGGACGCTCACAGAGCCGCTTGCGTGACCCGACGAACCTAACTCTGTCGTTGCGTTCGAAACATATATTTTCTCGTCGTGTGCTCAATGTCATGGTTCGTTTGGGGAACTGTATGGGTGCAAGAACTATGTCACGTCAGTCGCACGTGGCGTCGTGTTGATTACCGGTCACATCGTACACAGGCACCCTATGGTATGTTTCTATCCCCTTCATGGCGCTCAACCCGCTGACACGGATCCACTCCTTTAGGTACGCTCGCCGGGGTATCATTTTGTCCGTCATCCGTATTATTGTGGACTCTCGCCGTACACATGCACCCTGTGGTATGTTTTTCATCACCTTCATGGGACTCAGCCTGCTGACACGGATCCACTTTAGGTGCGCTCGCTCGAGCATCGCTTTCTCCGTCATCCGCTCTGTCTCTTCCCTCGTCGCTATCTTATTCGTCCTCAATTGGATTCTCCCCCTAACTGTAAAAGTCCATTCGTGTGCACACACCACATCATGGTTATTCCGGGGGATAATACAATGTCCCGCCAACTGACGTCTCCATCATCGGGATATGTAGTACGTGTCTTCCGTTTAATCCCGCCCTTTGACCCTTAACGATAGTTACTTATGAATGCCTCAGCCGATGTGTTCGCCGAGCAGTTCTCGTTGGTCTACCTCTCAAGCTTCTCCGGCGCGCGAGACTCCAATGAACCGGCGCAATATCGTTCGTAGGAGGCGTCACCGCTGAAATCGAGGTGCGCCCACGGCCTCCATTAGATCTGATCGACTCTGACTTCATCTCTTAAGCGCACTTTCGCTCCTCATCTTCAACCTTCCCGTGATCGTCACCTTCAGCTACTCTGCCAATACGGAACCGATCTCGGCACGACTTGGCCACATCGCCAGTCACAAGTGCCACCACCCCACCCGTGAATAAACTGAACACAGCGGACCTGTATTTTCAAGGCGACATGTCGGTCTTCACAGGGACGCACTCGACCGCCAAGGGGCCTTTCGGTTCAATCGCTGTGACGACTGGCTCGGTACCGGTGGCCTTTCGTGGTGAATCCGATGGTGCTAGGCTTGCGTCAGCCGGTGCACACCAGCTATCAATCCTTTCCGCACTTAGCTCGCTGCGTCGGTCGACGAAGGTGTCGGGCTTGTATACATTACCAGACACTCATCTGGCACATTGCACGCGTCGAAAGACGAAATGTATCACCATCATCGCGGGGTAATCGGATAGGCTGAGCTTGCAACGTATAGACCAGGGGGATCTGGTTCGTATATACTGCGCTGCACTCTCACTCACTACTACCATGCCACCGACCAGCAGGCGCCCGACCCCTGATACTCGTGATCACGAGTCGATGATACATTGGGCGTTGTCCTATGTCGCGCTCTCTCATTGGTATGAAAATCATTCGGCCTCGCGGCCTGATGGAACTGCAGCCCTGTTACGACAAAGCCAAACGCGTCTGGTGTTCCACGCATTGCGCCTTGCACTTCTCGCTACGCATTGGCTGGCCCTCCAAGACGTTTCTTTAACTTTGAATACGGACATGATCATTGCACCTCACAAGACAGATGTATTAAAAGAAAATGGGTCAGATATTTATGTTACCGTCAGCCCACTTTCAGCACTTCGATAATCCTTCGAGGAACAATTCCCAGCCTGTCTACAAGGTGTTTGAGATCCGCTCGTCGTGCCTTCACCCCCCGTGCTTGATTCTCGTTTAACCTCTTGACCTCTCCTAGAGCCCCTCCCTGAATGGTAACCTTCCAGATAGCATCGTCACTCTCCCCCTCAGAAAGGCTCGCAAACGTCGTCTTCAGACTAACAAGCGCGTTGTATCCTTCGCAAGCAATGCGACTCTCCTGGCTTTCTCTAATTGACAAATCTGCCAGGTGGACCTCTTCTGTCTCTCGGACGACATCTGCATGGTCGCGATAGCCGATGAAAACGGTTGGGACACCCAGCAAGTACGATTGCATGTACCAAGTCCGCCACGGCAGCCTGCAATGCCACCGATGATGGCTAAGTTCCCCGATATACTCTTCGGCTTGAGTGTGACTCACTTGTTGCGCCTTGCGAGTCCAGTCGTCTTCAGTCCTAATCGGCGGTCCATGAGATCTTCCGCACTATTGTTCCCCATCGGGACTACAATAAGAGGTTGGTTACAACCCAGACCAGCGCGCGTACATATGGAACGCATGCATCGAGTATGCTATCCAAGTGTTTCGGGTGTCGAAAGGAGCGAATCATGGACCGAGACTGTATAATCTTTGCTTGAGGGCTGGGATCGATTGGAGTCTACTTTGGCGCGAGGGTGCGCATGGCGGAGTCGCCAATAGCGTACGTCCCGTCTTCTTCGATGGATACACGAGCTACATGCTGTATGTCACCCACAAATAGTGGCGTACTGGGCGATGACATGGTGGTAGGAGGGCGGCTTGGTTTAGGGGGCGCTGGCGCTTGAAAGCAGAACTTCTTTCGGCATTTCGCGGTCAGTTGCTTCCCTGCACCCCACGTCGACGCCTGCATACAATTCCATGCCACCGTATCAGGATACATTGAAGATGAAGGTGAGTGCGGTGTGGGGCTATGAATGGTCCAGATAGGCGGACATGCGTGAAAGAACACGGGCGGGCCAGGGATGGTTGTTTGGATTTCCTTGACACGCCCCAGCTGGCAGATATCGTTTGCCACTAGACAGGCTTGGGGGTGGGGTCAGACGACTGTGCCAATAGTACTACGGGGTGATGTAGCGAGGGAGTGGGCCCCTGAGCGAGTGGTACAACAGCTTTGAATATGGACAGTACCAGTATTCACGAGACGAGGGTCCTGCAAACTAATCGGATGTGTATTTATCTAACACCATCCTTATATATCGAACCATCGTCTTCGGTTAGTGGGTAGCGTTGAAGAACGGAGGTATTAGCGAGCACTCGCGGGTGGGGGTCGGACGTGCACGACCGGGACGATCGCCCAAGACAACTGAAACGTTGACGAAACTTGCAACTTGAGACGTTCGAAGGAAACTTAGGGCCGAGGACAAAGAGATATTATACCATACCACAACCAGCAACGTAAAAAAAGAAAAAGGAATGGCCGGGCGACTGCAAGGAATCATTATGTAGTAAAATAAATATAAAACAAAAGGACACCTACCTCCTGTCAGACACATACGTCCTTCTTCCGTAAGACGCCTGCTGTGGACGCCTACTTGTCCATCGAGTCTACAATGAAGTATGCTTTCCCGCCTACCGCGACGCCGATATCTTTCGTCCTCACGCCGCCGACGCGACTCTTCCCCCTATCACGGCGCAACCCAACACGCGACATAAACTACACAAAACCAAACCAAAACCATCAGCGCACGATCCCCAAACGACGAACCGCACCTCCAACTCACCAACACCAAACACACCGCCGCTCACGCCTACTTCTTCGCCAACGTCAAGCTCCACATGCTCCTTCACAGCAACGCACGCGCATCCCCCGTAATCTTCACCCCGCGTGTGCTTGAGTTCGCACTTGACATAGTTTTCGCGTCGGGGGCGACAGCTGGCTTGGCGGTCGCACTCACGATGGGCTTGACATCAACTGTTGCCGAAACCGCGGTGGGAACAGGGTCTGGCTCGCGAGCGCAGCCGCGTATACGTGTTCTTTCGTCGGCACTGGCGGCCTGGTGTCCTTCCAGACGGCGCCAAAGAGGAATAAGAGGACGTGGAGGCGGTAGTGCCCTTGCCTAACTTTGGGGCGAAGTTGTGCGGGCGCAGTTCCCCCACGTGTCCACCTTGTTATTGTTGCTCATGAGCGAACATTTGCCACTGTTGCGACCGTGATTGGGATTGGCACTGGGACTAATGTTGTTGGAGCTGCGCCGCAGCCATCTTACCCCACAACTGCATCCGGCACGCATCGAGCATCCCCAATGTGAACGCATTTATCCCCGCGAAGGAGTCGAAGCCGCCTGGTGCGTTGTTGGGGGATTGGGTACTGTTAGTGTTGAAGCCTCCGAGAGCTGTACCGGGTAGGGGTGGGGAGTTGGCGTTGAAATCTGACGCATTGAGGGCCGTGACGCCCCCCTGCGCTCACCATGTCCTTCTGGCTCAATAGCCCCGGGTTGGCGTTCTCCTGCAGCCCCCCACCTCTCCACCTGGTTCGCCAGCACGGAATTGTCGCCGAAGACAGTCAAGATCGTCGAGCTCACACTACTACCGCCGAGTACGCTCGCCTTCCCCGTCGCCACCACCGCGCTCGACACCGCGAGGGGCGGGCGGGACGAGTGTCGTGTGCACCGAGCCGAGGCTGCCCCACAATGGGGTGCGCGACCCGAGGCGCGGGGGTGGGGAGGTCTTTGCGGGGATTGTACTAGGGCATTTTCGTCGCCGCCTCGGTTGAATTTGACGTCGGGGAAATGGTGGAGGAAATGGCGGCGGAGACATTGGGCAACAGCGCGGGTCAGGAAGCGCCACGCTGCGGCCCTAGAGCAGACAGCGCTTGAGGGTGCGATCTCCTCGAGGAGGGTGACGTTTCGGACTGGGACTGGGAGGAGCCGAGCTGGGTGTTATTGGCGGAGATGGGGTGGTCGCGCTCTGCGATGTCACCTTCGAGGGTGGTTATATATTCTGAGGAGTGAGAAAAGGGGGGTTAGCAATGCGTGAGGGTGAGAAAGGGGGAGGAAGGCAGAAAAGAGAGCAAGAAGAAAAAGGGGAGGAGACGGGGACGCAAGGAAACAGATACACGAGGAGGACGAAGGAAAGGGGGGCAAAAAGACGAAGGAGAGGGTGACGACAAAGGCAAAGTGGGATGGAAAGCAAAGAGTGAAATGAAGGGGCATGAAGCGAGATGAACGAGATAGCATACCTTTTTGTCGCACCGATCTTATAATATGACTGAACTGCCTCATTCTCCTTCTTGTACCGGACTCGGGCGCCGATCCTCCGGTTCGATGATCCTCAGCGCCTGTGATTTGGCTAAACTCTCCTTCGCTGTGCCTTTGTCACGCCGCCTGAGTGGATGGTCCCTTTGCGAGAGCGCCCTATGGAGACGGGGAGGTCGGGCTTTGTTTGAGGTTGAGTTCAGAGATTGTTGTCTTCATGTTCGTGCTCCTCGACAAAGTCGCAGAGGGCCTTGGACGTAGCGGGTGGCCGACTAGCTGGGGATCGATGGCGAACATCGGTTTGCGGGGAGGTAGCCGAGGTGGAAGATTCAGGTTGAGCTCGTCGCACCGCCCCCGCTGAGAAAGTCGTATGGGGAGGCTGATATTGTGGGCGGGGGCATGGTCAGCACAGGTGGCATCGCCGTGAAGCCGAGCGGGGAGCGCGGGACGAGGAAGACGAGGTGGCGTTGGAAAGATCAAGTCATCAAAGGTGGCGCGAAAATCCTGACCGTCATCGACGTTCAGCAACCTAGCTCACAAAGTCTTCTTATCGCCAGAAATTTTTTCAGCTTGTTCTTCCAAAACCCAGGATCACTGTACGGCTGTAGAGTAGCTTGTAATAAAATAGTTGCTCACTAAAGATAGCCAAAAAGTCGAAACTGGGACCCCGGAAGCAAACACACAGTTGCAACCCGGGGACTCAGATTCTAATCAAGTTGGTGGTCCCTTGTCAATTTCCTTCGTGATCGTGATATCAGATGCCTGGCGATATTGCATCCACCGAAATTAAGATAGACCCCCCGCCCACAAGTACGCAGAGATGTTGTCCAATTTTCTCACGTCACAACTTACTCGAACCTTTGCAGTCGTCGGGGCCACTGGGTTGTCCCCATCTGATAACCACCCGACGAGCTTCTACGTCGCCCTCGAGGTGGACGAAAAGCAAGGACGGACAGCCGAGTTAGCACCCTCGCCTCAGTTGACCATCGAATGGAATGCTTGTTTTCTACTGTACGTGTTCTCGACTCAACATCTCCTCGTTACCTGACCATATCCGAATGACCGCAGGAGAACAGACAAGGCATCGTACATTGCGCTTCGTTTGTACAAGTGCTGGAAATCGGTGATCCCGGGACACTTGAGGAGGGACAAGGCGGATTGCGAATCAAGAGCTACCACCGAGCAGCTGCCGGGATGCGATAGCAAATTGACAAGTGCCTTCCTCCCCACTCTTGCCGTGATGTAGAGACCCATCTCCCCCCCTAGATACGACTCTCCTGGCGAAAGCACCCTTCGAGAAAGGTTTTCTCAGTGTGAAAGTCGAACGAGCCGCATATACCAAGGGTGAACGTCCCGTTGTCGGCGAAGTACGTGATTCATTTGATCTGCACTGTCCGTACTGACGGGGACACTATTTAGTTGGACAAGGCAATCGATCATCATCGTGCCCCGCTCCGGTTGCGTCCACCAGTGCACCCCGATCGCTCCTCGTCCCTGAACAACCTCGCTCTCACCCTGTCCACTCGATTCAAGCAGCGCGGCGACAGAGCCGACCTGGACGAAGCCATCGAACTGAATCGTGCAGCCCTGGAATTGCATCCACCGGGGCACCCCTTGCACTCCACGTCCCCGTCCAACCTCGTTGTCACCCCCTCCACTCGATTCAAGCAGTTCATGGACAGAGTCGACCTGGACGAAGCCGCGGAGCTCCATCGCGATCTATATGCCGTATCGTACACTTCAACGTTTTCGGGGTGGTTCAACAGCGTGATCGGGACGATGTGGGCCGTCGACGAGATCCCTCGCCACATGATCTCGGCGTTCTTCAAGGTGATGTTCGAGCACACGAAGGCGGCGTCGTCACTGAACTTAGGCTGTGTACACGGCGGACCAGCAAGTTGTCCCCCTCGAGCAGAGGGTCGTGTTCGTTCGCGCTGGGGCTTCATGTTGCCTGATGCGCAATGCTGCGTTCGATATTGACGGTGAGTTCCGATGCTCCTCACCACGTATACGTTTACTGATATTCCCTCAGTTCGGATTGAGTTTGACTTCTGCTTTCATTCATAATGCTGGGACCAAAGCTCCCACCCCACGAAACCCGCGCCCCAACGCCTCCCCACAACGCTGACGTTTACCGATATCTAGATCGGATTTGACTTGTGCGTTCGTCCACTTTGCCGGGACTGAGGTTCTCATGATTCCCAACTACGTATGTACACATGTGCCACTTGTATATCTTTTCTGTTTTCTGGCGTCTGGCGCACTATCACTAACACAGATGGAGCTATGTACTACCCACCTCGTTTTCACCCGTCATATTTTTTAAGCCATGTCGAATGCAAAGGTTCACCACGTTCGACAGCCCCGCTGCTAGTCTGACCACCATCATGCATCACGGGAGATGCGCACCGCCAACCAGCGCCAACCTCGCACTCCACAGCTTGACATGATGCCTGCAGCACACGCCGAACGACGGTGCGCGCGGGGTCGTCCGACCGATCATGAGGCATGAATCTGGCTCTTGCGGTCGATCGTATCGCACTCCTTGGACATCTAGTACAGTTCTTCTAATCCATCTGACTGTACAGGACTCCACCGAGATTACATTCACCAAGGGGATCAGACCTGCCACGTCTGCGTCCATCGAACGCCCGTCACATGCATATGTAGAGCCACTAGGTCATCAACTCAGCACCGCACCGCACCGCCTTGTCCATCCTCCATCCCTCTCCACACGATCTCCGTTGAATACACTCCGAGCATGACTTTGAGAATATATGGCTTCGGCCTCTCGACCTGACCACACCACGTTGCCGTCGTCTGCAAGGAGACGAGGATCGAGCTAATCTCTTCGACCTCGCCAAGGGCAAGCAGAGGGCCCTGGGCCCCATCCTTCACCACACACCAGCCCTGTGGACAGATGCAATACATCGAGCGCTCCCCCGCTACGACTCCTCCACTTGAGGTCTCACGCTGTCTGCTTTGAGGACTGACATCGGGGCACCCAGATGCGTTTAGCTTTGTCGTACGCCGCTTGCGTTCGAGCCTCGCCAAGAGAGCGCATGATCTCTATGCCAATGAGTGTAGGACGCAGCCCAATTTACTAGGTGCTCGTGGTCGCGAATATCCCGCGCTCGGCATCCGTTTGTCGTGGCATGGATCAGAAATGTTTCGGGATTTTATCTGCGATCGTAGAGGCAACGACATCTGGTGGGGTGTTGTCGCTCTTTTATTTGGTCCGACGCTCAGAGATACACACTCGTTCCTGTACCAAAAAGTATCACGCGAGGGCACCGGGAGGGACTGCACCGACCCTGAATGTGGGCTTGAGGATAAGGTGCGCTGATTGCGCTTCTTTCGCAGGCTCGACATGTGTGTGCCCATTGCACTGAATAGGGTCGCGAGCGCGCATCATTAATTAATGTTGCAAGCTGTCCTGAGGGCGGGGCGCACCTGCTTGCTCAAATATAGCTTTGGTTTTGAGTTCAGTGGGGATGAGGTTGGGGGTGGCCTGCGCGATTCGTACAAAATGAATCCACCGTCTCCCTGGGACGCCATGTCCGATTACCCTGTGTCCAGAACCGGTTCTTCCTGCCGAGGGGTTTTGGGGGGTGTCATTCGAATATCGCCGACAAACGACAGGCCAAACCGATGCTTGCGCAATCGAGAACGGTCCAAGCTGTGCCCAAGGGAAGTGGTACGGTGTAATGTGTCGTTCCACTGGGAATGATCGGATCGTGCGGAGCATCGCTTCGCAAATGCAAGAGATATAGAATGCTCATGTAGTAAAGACGTGATGGAGCCAGCGACGGGGAGATTCCGGGAGAACGATATTGCGTATTCGCTCCTGTAGCGCGCACATCATGTGTGTCCGAGTAGTATTGTTGAGGAAGTCGTACCTGCATTCTTGCTAGCACTCTCACATCCCACCAACTGCAAGATCTGACCACGAAGAGCAGCTCGTCACCATGGCAGCGTTGTGCTATGCATCAGCAGTGAGCTGGCCGGTAGTTTCGCTCGGTGGGGGTTATTTCTCGGGCACTGTTGCCTCAGGTTGGCGTTTCGTTGCCAATGTGGGTATTTGGTGGCTCGTGGGGCCATTCTGATGGACGGGGGCTGGATGTAGCTCACAGCGCTGATCCCCGTGTCTGTTTCGCTATCTCGGACTGCTCACTGGACAGTTATACATTCAATGCGGGGGGAAAAACTGGAAGTTGATCGTGTCAGGAGTGGTTATAACTTATAGATGTCGTTAGCTTCGTGTCCGTCTAGCAGCGGTGTTTGGTGCGCGCAGGGAAAGCATCTCTGTATCCACGCTGTACGTTGGTGTCTACAAGTATATAGCGCCAACGCACGAAAGTCAATGAGCACTAGCTGCAACAACAAGACAAGACGTACTTCGAGGAGTTATTCTAGGCCCATGAGATAGGCTTGGATGTCTACCCACGACAGCGAATGTAGTCCATCGCCCTAGAGAATCGTTCTCGCTGGAAGGCGAGTGCAGTAGTATAGTGCGCACGGGAAGGTCTCGAAGCACTCCGTGTCGCGGGCGAGGTTGACGACCTCGATGACGTTATCCATCCCGTGGTCATGGGCGAGCGTGTTTCGGGTCCTCGAATGACTCGAGTGTGGAGGGGAAGCCGAGCTTAAGCGTGTTGACGGCGCTTTGGCGCAGGTTTCTGGTACGGTACTTTGTGCTCAGGCGAAGAATGGCGGATATGAGGTCGAAGGAGAAGGAGGGGTCGCGAGGGTAGCTGCATGGGACACGTAGCACGCCATGGTTAGCAGGCGAATATATTTTATCCCCCCCCCTTCTCAGACTCACAATGGCCGGTAGAGCGTCATCAACAGACGCACGAACTGCGCCGAGCTGTCTTGCGAATAGATAACTGGACAGCCCGTCATAATTTCTCCGTGATACGGGTTGGGGAGGTCGAAAAGTCTGCAGAATATTTGAGAGTGCGAAGATAATACGGAATGACGCCGCCGCGCGGCCATCTTACTCCACAGCCGCATCTGGTGCGCATCGAGCGTCTTCAGGGCGAACGGTTTTCTCTCCGCGAAGGAGTCGACGATGTTGAAGCCGCCGAGAGCTGTAGGAGGGGAGGGGGGTTGGCGTTGAAATCTGATGCATCGAGGGCCGGGATGCCCCCCTTGTGCTCGACTACACTCTTCTGGCTCAACAGTTCAGGGTTGACGTTCTCCTGCAGCCCCTGCTTCTCCCTCTCCCCCTTAATCGCCGGCACAGAATTGGCGCCGATGAGACTCGAGAGCGTCGAGCTCATATCGCCACCGCCGAGTACGTTCACCTTCCCCTGCCGCCACCGCGAGGAGCGGGACGAGTGTCGTGTGCACGGATGTGACGCCCGAGCCGAGGTCGCACCAAAGTTGCGTGCGCGATCCGAGGCGCAGGGAGGCGGGGATCGTACGAGGGTGCTTTTGTCGCCGAGCCGGTTGAGTTTGACATCGGGGAGGTGGTGGGGGAAACGGCGACGGAGATGTCGGGCAACAGCGCGGGTCAGGAAGCGCAACGCTGCGACCCTGGAGGTGACAGCGCTTGAAGGCGTCGATTTCCTGGCGGAGGGCGACGTTTTCGGATTGGAAGGAGCCGAGCTCGGTGCGGATGGTGGACATGAGGTGGTCGTGCCCGGCGATGTCACCTTCGAGGGCGGTTATGTATACTGGAGGGGTGAGAAGAGGGGGGTTAGCGATGTGAGGCGGTGAGAAAAGCAGTTTAAGGGGGAAGAGGCATAAGGGAGGCTAAGCAATGCGGGGGAGTGACAAAGCAGTTTAAGGGGGAAGAGGCATGAGGGGGCTGACAAGAGGGGGAGGGAACGGGGCGGGCAGGGAAGAAAGTATACGGGGGAGCGAGGGCAAGGAGAGCAAAAGACAAAGGGGAAGGTGGCGGCAAAGACGAAGCAAAAAGCGAAACATATTGAAGGGGGCGTGCAGATGACGAAACAACGTACCTTTTCGTCGCATCCTAACATTCCTAGCGGATATCTTATCCCTGAGCTGCCTCTTCTCTCCTGTGGACTCGGGCGCCAATCCTCCGGCTCGATGGTCCTCAGCGGTGGCTGCGTGAGTGGACTTTATCACACCGCCGGAGTGGACGGTGCCTTTGCAGAAGCGTTGTGTGGAGACGGGGAGGTTGGGCTTTGTTTGAGGCTGAGGTTAGATCGTCGTCTTTGTCGTGTTCGTGCTCCTCGACAAAGTCGCAGAGGGCCTTGGACGTAGCGGGTGTGCTGACTAGCTGGGGATCGATGGCGAACATCGGTCGCGCAAGGAGGTAGCAAAAAGGAGAAGATTCAGGTGAACTCATCGCACCACCCCCGAGAGTGTTGTATGGGGTGGCTGTGACCATCGGGTTATCGACTTGCACCACTGCTGCTGGTGTTGGTGAGTGGTTGAAACGGCTCCAACACCGGGTGTGACATGTGACAACCCTGGTGTCAAAATTGTGCATTACCTACCGTTTTGCACATTTCCCGTTGCAACTCTGCTGATGAACTCATCACTCGAGATAATCCTCAAAGTCTTGATTCCTCTTGTAGCCAACCGTTTAGAGCACGCAGGGGCATTTGTACGAGGCTCTAATAGTGAGTGGTCGCAGACTTATTCACGATTTCACAGGAGTTGTGCATTACTGATCGAATGGCAGTATTGCCCTCTTTCCTCCACGGGTATTCAATCTCCTGGCACTCAAGGCGTGGGCTGCGGGCTTGGGACTCGGGAGATATACCGGTCTCTCGCATGCAATTGACCATCCCACTGCCCAGTCCCTCACGTTCTGTTACAACGAATTTCATGCTAATTCTACCCATCTTGTCATCACAAGGGGCGCTCCTCATCGGCCGCAATCTCCTTTTAATTGTCACTTTCGTCTCCGGGTCGTTCGAGACGATGTCACCGCGACCTCTCCACCTTCGCCACAACTGCGACCACCCGAGTCTCGAGACATGACTACAGACTATCGATGGTAGATCTCGAATCCCAGGAATTACAGTGCCGAGAATTCGTACGTCAATACCTGCATAGACAGCATGCCACGGAGCCAGGAAAACACCGAGGATTACGGATACAAAAGCAATCGCGTCTTCAAAGCACGGGCAGTCGTCTACTAGCTGAGGGTGATAATGTGGTGCACACGATTAAGATTGCTGAGCACTCCAGCTTAGCCCTCAGTCGGATTACATTTCGGCTAGTCTGTCCGTGTTACCCTTAGTTAAAAAGCGCTCACCAGGTGCCGTCCCATCCTGCGTGAAGTTGGGCATCATCATCAACGCTCGCAGCATGGATAGGATCAAAGTGCTCAAGTATAGCGGTCTCCATTCCATGTTTCCAGTACTGATATACGATTGCCATAGTGGACAGTTGACCTATGCGCTACTAACATTTGACGATGCACATGTTATCCACCGCTATAATTGATGTAACCAATCTTCCTCGAAGCGTTTTGCGCTACCGTTCCTTTGACCACTTACGCCTCACATGAGCCTTTCGTTACCAAGCTCCTTCAGCAGCCGTGTGGGGAAGGCGAAATTAAAGACCTATTTGCACCTGGCCTCCCGGTCACCGTCGCCTCATCGAGCACCATGTCCGGGAGGGCACCAAAGCTCTTCCCTAAGTGCCTTCATCCGCTTGGGTCCGATAGGGTCTCGCTGCCCTTCTCTAAAGCTGTAGGCAACACGTACGGCACGTTTTCTATGGCTTTTCATCGAGATGTGGAGGTTCGCGGGGACGGCGGCGGCGAAGACAGAATAATCCCTGTTGCTTTTATTTCAACATACATCATTAGAAGGCTCCACGATCTCGACCTCGAGAAGGATATTTCGCTCATGAAAATGATAAGTCAGTATCTCCAAGGGACTGACTGGCGGATTAATGTCCTTTCGACAGTGCCTGGGATGACTTCTCCCTTTGCTGTCACTTTCCTTCGTGACTACTGATCCTTCCTTCTAGTCCACGCTTGGAATCCGAGACTACCTACAGGTGGGCTTTCACCCGATTGAAGTCGTCGACAGACCCTCACGAAATCACCCTCCAGCCCAACTTCCCTCGCAACCCTTCTCGCGCTGCCGAGCTGCGTGCTATCGGCATATCCACCGTCACCCCAGGCTGGCTTGCCAAAATCTGGCCGGGGCTGAAAACAGCCGTTAGTATCGTGAGCGGGGTATTTTCTGCAGCCGTGCCAAAGGTAGGGTGTGTTCCCTTGTTGCACCTTCGTATCATGGCGAACTTACGGCGTGTTATTCGTCAATAGATGCAGCACTACGTGGGCCCGAACGTACACATACGCGCCGTTGGCTACATTGCCAGCGAGGGGTCCATTGGCACGGTGTATAACCCACAGGAGCTTAATCTATTCAGATCCATCACAGGCGACGTGGTGGAGTGTCTCGACGTTTCGCTGGACGAGACTGCTGCTAGCCTAGTCCCTGCGGTACGCCACTCCACCCTCGAGTTTTCCGTGATACTGAACTTGATGTCTAGTGGGAACTCCAGACTGGTCACAAATACGAGATTGTGTTGACCACACGCAATGGGTTGTGGCGATACCGCATGGAAGACATCGTCGAGATCGCTGGCTTCGATCCCAGAGACGGGACCCCGATCCTGCAATACGTCGAGCGTCGAAAGTAGGCCACCTCTGTTCTCCCAGGTTGACATGCAGGTGACTGGTAAACATTCTATAGCGCTGTGGTTCGGCTGAGTATGGGAACGGCGACCGGAAAGACCCTCACAGATGCGATATTTTCTGCGGAAGAATCTCTCGGGAAGATCGTCGAGTTCACCGTGCTCGTTGATGAGCGAGTGATGCCTTCACGTATCGGGTTCCTCGTCGAGGTAGAGGGTGCTGTTGGTCTATGGACTCTGCTGACCGTGACCCCACGTCTATTTGTCTAACCCTCGTGGCTTACGCCTAGGCCCCGACGCTCATACAGTGGTACAGCAACTTCGCGACTACCTTAGCCTCTCCAGCGAGATTCTCCAACGCAACTTTGACGGTGGCGGCATGAACTCACCATCGGTTCGCATCGTTAAACCTGGAACGTTCAGGGACTTCCGCCAGTGGAAGGTCGAAATGACAGGCTCAGGGGTGGGTCAGACGAAAGTGCCGACAGTGCTATTGGACGATGCAGCGAAGGAGTGGGCCCTTGAACGAGTCGTGCAAGAGCTATGAATATGGACAGTACTGGTGTTCACAAGACGAGGGCCTTGCAAGCCGTGCGGATACAGTATGTATCCAACTCCTTATTTATATATCGAACATCTGGTATCCCTCAAGACTGCCTGGTGAACTTGCGACAGAAGCGCAGTAAGCGCCTCTTATCATCGACCCCACATTCAGGGTCGGTAGAGTCCCTCCCGGAGCCCTCGCATGGTGTTGTTTGGTACAGGAACGAGTGTGTCTCTCTGCATTGCGTTTCGAGGAGTCGTTCTCGGCCCATAAGACAGGCGTTAATGTCTATCCACGACAACAAATGCAATCTGTCACCCTGGAGAATCGTTCTCGTTGGAAGGCGAGCGCAGTAGTACAGCGCGCAGGGAACTGGAGGATCTCGAAGCACTCCGTGTCGCGGGCGAGGTTGATGACCGTGATGACGCTCATTCCGTGGTCACGAGCGAGCGTATGTGTCGGGTCGTCGAATGACTCGAGCGTGGAGGGGAAGCCGAGCTTGAGCTTGTTGATGGCGCTTGGGCGCAGATTTCTGATGCGGTACTTTGTGCTCCGGCGAATATTTGGCGGATGAGGTCGACGGAGTAGGAGAGGTCACGAAAGTATCTGCATGGGTCACGAAACACGCCATGGTTAGCAGACGAATATCCTCTATCCCCCCCTTCTTTGACTCACGACGACTGGTAGAGCGTCATCAACAGATGTATGAACTGCGCTGAGCAGTCCCGCAGACAGATGACTGGGCAGCCCGTCATGATTTCTCCGTGACATAGGTTGGGGAGGTCGAAAAGTCCGCGGAATATTCGAGCTTTGGATCGACGACGTTTCTTGCTTTATTGGGTGCCGTCGTCTGACATGGTGTAACAAAAGCACAAACATGCCGTGGCATGTTTATGAATCGCGTATCATTGCGTGAATTTACTGTGGCGGATTCCGTCGAGTCAATATCATCGTTCACGTTGGACTTGTGTTATGAGTACTTACTGTACGCCGCGGTAGGTATCGACCCTCGGTGATGCCGAAAGCAAAGGGCGGACGAGGACGCGAGCACACCATTTCGGTCAGCAGCAACCGCCAAAT
>MU266717.1:0-19477 GCA_021014945.1 Leucogyrophana mollusca | reverse complement strand
TGGTACCCAGGTTAGCATGGGTATCTATCTGATTCACACCGCTAATCACTGAGAGGCGCACTATCACCATGGGAGGTTCAGGTAAGGACCCCACAAGTATGTTCTGCAGATGGCGGCGGAAGAGCCTTGAATGCAAGTATGATATTTGGTGGCAAAGCATCTGCACTCTTCTAGCCATATTGCCTACATTTGTCATCGTAACACCCTCCTTAGTGGGGATGATAACTAAATATAAGGGCCGACCACCACCCAGCCCCACGATAAACACTTTTCAACTCCGCCTGGAAATATCAGGTCCTCCCCGGTTTCCTGATGTAGGACCTACCCGGAATTTTGGAGGGGTTTCCGTCAGCCCACCGGATACACCCTCCAAGGGTATATGCAGGGGTCCTGCCGCTGCACTCCACGCCACAACCGTCGCTGTTTTCTTCCCCCAAGGCGACCCCTCTTCAGTGTTGCGTTTTGGCGTCCACGGAGGGCACAACTCCGGTCCATAGCATGGCATGGCGTTGAGATATACACTAACCTTGTGGATTCGCATTGGCCTGAGTCAGTGGTGGCTGTACCTCAGGCTGTTGGTATCCTGCGGTCGATACCGTGACTACCAGTCGACTGCACCTCTCCGCCCGGCCACAGCAATGGACAATTCCAGTATTGAGTGGTTCGTTGACATGGCACGCAGCTCGATGGTCGTACGTAGTACTTTGACTCGATGCTTGCCCGTCAGCGAGATCCTCCAGCGCCACTGGCCCTCCTCGCTCTTGCCTCTCCCGAAGCACAACATCCCTCTTCTCCCCTTCCGTCGTCTCTTCATTTTCTACCTCTTGTTTCTCCGTTTCTACTCCCTAGACCTCGTCTCCTGTCAACCTAACTTTGGCCCCGGCTTTGCAACGCAACACTAGTCGAGTCTATCCATTCCTGCATACGAACCAGTACCCAAACAACGCGGGAACTCGGACCCGGACTCGAATCTATCTATCCCAAGTTGAAAGCACCAAAGGCACCATGATTCGCACCTGCGGCTGGACCCTTATAAGTTTTAATTTCAACCCCCAAGACTTCATCAATCGAAATTCGTACACGCGTGACGCAAGCAAGTAACGTGCTCACCGCTCACCCCATGACCCATACTCGGGAGTCAAGCTGTCGACAACGAAAATCGAAATAAATCCAAGGTAAAACCTAGACCCAAAGGCGCGTCCGAACGCCACTCGCACTCGTTACTTATACGTGCGTTCAGCATTTGGTGCTGCACTCGGTACGTCCACTAACCTCTTCCGCGCGGCGGATCGTTATCCACCTAGGCCACACGTGCACATCTGATTCCATTCACTGGCAATCCATAACCACGCCGAGTGCTCACGTTTACCCAGCATCCAGCGTATCTGCCATACTGACGGTTTATACGCTTTGTGCACACATTCTGACCCGCACGCACCACAGCGGCGCCTCTAACGTCGCCTGTCGAACCTCCGGATGCCCAGATGTTGGATTTTACTGTGGTTCGGACAGCGTTTGACGTGGCTATTTGTTTACGGATGAGGTTTGTAAGTGATCTCGCGTATCTATTGCATCATTTTCACTAGTTCACACATACTAGTGGGTTGTTTATTGCCCGTCCTGTACTTGTAGTCCTGCCTCAATGCCCATCCTCAGCGTCAACTCTGGAAGTCCCCAGGTTGTGCCTATCCTGTCGCTTACGGCGGAGGGAACCCCGAGACTTATGCGGTAAGAGAACTCATACCACATGCCAACCACGTCACTCGTACTCAAGGTCGTGCAGCATTTGACACTCCCAACCATCCACGAACATGAGCGTTCATACAAGCAAAGATTACATTTTCGAATGCTCCTACAACAAACATTACAGAGCACAGATGTCGTAGGTACACAGACGGTCAAGCTCGCCACAAGCATCATGATGGACTTGGGCCCGAGCGCAGACTGGGAATGAAGCTAGGTGAAAAACAGCCCAGGACAAGCTGCCTGATCTTTATAACACTCACCTCAATCACAACTTGGAGGTGCCTTTCGTGTTCTCAGACTCGCCCTCTGCGATCTCATACTACAACGCGAGGCGGCAAATGAGTCTGCCACACAAATAAATTAGGGTACCCTCAAGTGACTCACGAGAAACTATATTAGGAAACACCGAAAATTAGTTCACTGCAAAAGAAAACGCGAGAGAGCTAGGATGCTACGCACGGCGGCCTGTATTGCGAGAAGTGCCGGGAAACTGTTTTTAGCAGACAATACTCGGGTATTTGAAAAATCGACTAACTCCCAGCGGCGCACCTGAGGGTCATCATTGTTAGCGGGTAGCAAGGACTGGTAGGGGTGCTCAGCTTACGCTTTTCGGCGGTGTAGTCCACCTGTATGAGACACCGCGAAGAATCAGTCCAAAGCCACACAAAGGTAATTGTATTACAAAGTGACTGACCAGATCGATGGGGCCGCCTGAAGTTTGCCATCGTCAATGGTGCCAGAGATCAATAATGACGTTCAGCTCACGCTTTTCCTGTGCAGGCAGAGCCTGGACGCTCGCAACAGCGACGGCAAGAGCCACGATTAAAGTGAAAGCAAGATGCATCGTTGTAGGGTAGGGCGATATCGACGTGAAGGAGTGATGATTTTGCTGGTGGTATGGGCACCTTTAATACGATTTCGGTTTCTCCTATCGTGACTCTCTGCCGCTGGATAGGCGGAAGCGTATCATTTCCGTGTCTTCTAGCCCTATATGCCCCACTATTCTCTGTCAGAACATAACTAAAACTGGCAGAAAACACACACCAACCCCACGGCTCAGATCCGCACAGATCGGTGGTCCGGGGCTGGGGGGGCAGCATGGTCGATCTATCATCTGCGGCCCCCGATTGCCGACCACACATCCTACCATTCACGCACCCCCCGCCCCTCTTGAAGTGGACCAGCACGGTGCTAGAGTCCATCAGACCCGCGCGATGCTGCACAGCTGTGAATTTATTTCGAGCGCTGCCGTCGCCCGCCGAAATCCAGCGTGCGCAATGAGTCCAGCACAAAGGAAATGCAATCACTGATACCGCTCTCTTATTGGCACGCCGGACCATGCAGGCGGTCTCCGGAACGTTCCATTGAGGAGTAACCCCAAGAAGAAAAAAACCGCCCCCTGCCAATCTCTGTCCGACATCTCTTGTCTCGGCCTTAGTATTGTTGCACTCCAGCAGTCCCGAACCGTTCTCTCTCGCCGACGTTTCTGATCCTAAATTCGCTGCGTTTCTGATCCAAAACCCGCCGCGTCTGTATGGAAAGCTCCGCCGTATAGTCCGCCCTATCCTCGGAGATGATATAGGTGTCGGGAAAACCGTACCTAAGAAGCTGCCACCAATGTTAAATCGCAGTCGAGGCTCACCGTTGCGACGAGGAACTCCGTGGGATAGTCCGGTTCAGGCTTCTTCTCGATCTACAAAGGAGGTTGCAAGGAGAAGACAGTGGCAAGCGTTCCGCAAATAAGATGTACTCACAGCGAGAGGACCGACCATCTTCGAGATGTTCCACGACCTGCCACCATTGTTGCTGCTGATGGGGACGCAGACCGTCGCAGTAAAGTCGAACGGGACGAAAGACCAGTGTTCGCGATTGTTGAACACGTTCTTCATGTGTACCCTAGTGCCTTGCCCCTCGAAAGTGGCGGACGTGAGCTGGGTACCATGTCTAGTCACCTCAATGAACGCCTTCTACTCAAAGTCAGCATTGACGACCTGGAGGGGCCGATGGTCAGAGATCATTAAGGGTAGAAATCGAGCGAGGTATTCGCTTACACCAGCGACAAAGCCGCGGTAGCCAGGTTGAAGGGTGAAAGTCGGGAATGGGCTAGACATGATGATGAAGGACGGGTTGAGAGTTTGTTACGAAGTAGGTTTGTTAGGTTCTGGGGCTCGAAGAATTATTCCCTGTCCATTGAATAGGCAAGGAGGTGTCGATAAGGGCTCTGATTCAGCTGGGAGTAAACATCACTTACGATGTAAGGGTATCTCCAGATCTGCAGCATAAGGCGTTCGAATGGCGAGGCCGGACAAGAAGACTTGCCGTGACCTCGTCTTCATATTCCCGACCGGGATAGAGTTCTTCTTGCTTGACAGGTGGTATGCAGGCTCCTAAGCGAAGGCGAACGTGTTGCCAGCAGGTCTTTCCCAGTTCCGCCCTGAAGGGGTCCCCTACCCCACTACCCCACACACCTTAAGAGGCAAGCAGATCTCCATCATTATGACATAGTGGTTTTTGATACGTGTACAGCAGGGCACCCCGTATGTGGTGTGTCGAGCTGAGTCGCCGACATTTTCCTTATCGAAGTCGCGATATACAAAGTGTAATCACTGCCTATACATTTGAAGCCCTCGTAGTGAATATCCAGTCTCAAAGCGTCCCCTTTAAGCGATGTAGGAAGACTCACACATTGGCAACACCTCAGGAGAAAGCAGCCAGAAGAAGTTCTAGACCAGCGGAAGCTGTACGACTGCCGGAAAATGAAGGCATTGGGGGGGCCCTTGTACAACTATGCTTTGGGAGCCGAATAGTTGCGCTGAAGTGAGGGCGAGTCCAAGTCCTTCCGGTAATGGGTAACAGAGAATCCCTGAGGATCACTTAGGGTTCCTGATGGCCCGTTTTGCCTTGACACCGCTCGTAACAAGCTTCGACTTCCATCGCTCGTCAATGCAAGATCATCAGCCGAAGAAAGTAAGATTGAAAGGTCAGTGTCAGGGTATGCCGTGACGCCTCGCTGCATGTGCGGATAAATCTCAGCAGGTAATCGTCCCTTTGTTCTCTGGAGTCTGATGTGGAGCGAGACCGCAATGGCCCGTCAGAACACCTGCCAACATAACGCTTTGGCGTAACGGCCATGAGAGACGGTAAGTTGCCAGTTGAGAGGTAATCATCGAGAAAATAATTTGGAATTGACAAACGAGTATGGTCAGCGAAAACGATGCACGAAGCGAGTTTCCTTGATTGGCATGGTCTTGACGACGTCGAGTTGTCCGCTGTAGCGGTTCATTGGGAGGTGTGGGACTGTGTGGGCAGGCGTAATCGTCGAAATGGGGCTCTAGCGATTGAACTCATCCGCACTCGAGATGAATTGGCTGTGCTGTGTACATACCAGTGACCAGAATTTTCGCAAATGAGTTCGATTCCTCGCAAAGCCAGTGCGTGCGTCGGAACACGAGCGCTACGAATTGGCGTGAGTGCTGTTTGTGAGACTCGTTGCTGGTGTAGCCGAGCTAGAGTCATTATTGAAGACGAATGACTCAAAGTCTCAAATGCAGAATTCAGCTGTGTACAGCGGAGACAAGGGATGAGGTAGACATGCGACGGCAATTACCGGCGACGCCGTTGACCAACGGAAAGTTGAGCAACTCGAAAGTCGCGGACTGGTACAGAACTACTACAAGTGTATACCATTGTGAGTGAGTCTACTTGTACTGAAGCACTTGAACTGTACAATCATCATGCGATTGATCGGCACCATCCTCGGAGATGACCTAGGAGGCTCAAAGTGAGCAAGCCTGAAGCTGACATCTGATCTGATGTTGGGTCTTCTCACCGTCCACACGTGGAACTCCTTGGGATAATCATCCTCGGGTTTCTTGTCGATCTACGAGGAAAGAAACAAGAGAAGTCGGTCAACTTTCTTTGTACTGGCGGTGAACTGGCAATTAACTCACCCTCAAAGGGCCAACCATTTTAGACGGTTTGAAACCGTCCCCGGAATCATAGGATATGGTGACATGGACCGTGGCATCGTATGCGAAAGGGCCGAAGCTCCAATATTTTGACTCAGAAGTGCGTTTCATGGGCTTCCTCCTGCCAATCCCGTCTGAAGCAAAGGTAGTAGAGGTAATTGTGTGGCCGTCGGACCCTCGCACATCGACGAACGCCTGCTGCTTGTAGTTGGCCCGTGGATTAGTAATCTGACAGCCTTGAGATCAGCTGCGACGCCTCTGCGCAGCTCCAGGGGTCCACTCACACCTGCAACGAATCCTTTAAAACCGGTGTGAAGAGGAAAAGATATCGAGGGAAGATTGATCATGGTGGGTCATCGACCCAAGCGCCCGCATTCCCCACTGATTAAATCAGGGCCCGTACATCTGATGGTCGAATGGTATGGAACGGTTTGAGTAAGCAGACGTCATTTCATTTAAACCTCAACTGGGGTTAACGAGCTGGTGCGGATTGGGGTTTGTGAGGCCTGCACTTGGCCAATGGAGGTTCGAAGGCGCAAGTCATATCAGGCGGCGTAAGTTAACAAAAATCCAAGCTCAACCTATTCGATATACCGCAGCGATTTCTCTACAATTTAAGAGAGGGAAGACCGAGGACAGTGATTTTTTGTACGGGTACTCTGTATTCTTCTCTTTTCGAGCACGAGCGCCTTAATTCCAACAAAGGTACTGAAGTCATTCTTGCAAGAAATCAAGTAACGGTGATGCCCTGGAGGTGAGGATATCCCCCGAGCACTACCTAGGCAAGCGAACTTGAGGGAGACAAACCTGCATTGTACAGAGCCATTTGAATGGTGCAGTTATCGTGGTCAGCATTGTTGGTCCTCGGAGATGGCCTGGGACAAAACGAAGACAGAAGAGGTTGGGAAGGAGGCCCTGGTGTCATTTAGCCGTCGACATACCGTTGAAACGCCTCGAAAGGCATGGGATCCCCGTCCGTAACACGAAGCGCAAAACCACGAAAACTCGCAAGTGACGAGCTAATATCGAGACCTGCACTCTGTGTGATCTCCATGTATCACTAGTGCGGCTAAAAGGAAGTGCCAGAAGCTTATGGACTGCTGTCGACAACTCACTTGCTGGTGTGCCCAGAAACACACACCAGGTGCTCCCCCATCCTTGCCCATGGAAAATAGTGGACGAGATTCTCTTGCCATCAGCGCCCACACGTCAATGCTGCCTAAAGCTAGTGTTGACGGTCTGAAAGGCCTGTTAGTTAGCCCGCTTGACTACTCAACTCGGATGAGTAGCGTTACTCACACCAGCGACAAAACTCCTGAATCCCGCTTGAAGTTCGATGGAAAGGCGCTCAACTGACATGTCTGAGGGATGGGAAGTAGACGGAAAACGGTGCTCGTTTGGGTACAGATACATTCTGTTTAACACTGGGGTAGCAAAGCGGCGAGAGAGCTGCTCGCCCCACTTTTAAGAGCACCTTAGGGAAATGGACGAACGTGTCCAGGCTTAGCGATAGACTTGATCTTGTTTCTGAATGAGGAACGTAGGTGGTTGAAATTGTTGTTGAGCATTGGGGTCGCTTTACGTTGGTTACATGACGTCCACCCTTCGAATCACGCCGAGTAACATACGCGCAGATGAATGCCTCCTTGTATTCTTACGCGTCCAGAAGCTCCGCTCTCCGGGGTAATAGGTCCACTGCCGGAGGCGCAAGTCACCGTTGTTTGACAGCATGATGGGAAGACGCGACGTTGAGCCCCCAGCGCGTTTTGTTCGGAAGGATCCAGTCGGATGAGAACTCACTCTTCAATTGTGAAGGGAGGGTTTCTAGCTATGCACGAGGGGGCGGCTCATGGACATAGTCTCCAGGCCAGCGCAGATGCGGCCCCAAGATTAAACAGGTCAGCGCTACCGATACTTGAGGTTGACACGGTTGTATCACTGGAAGCAGGAACAGACAACATGACACTGAGTTGATGTCCGAGATGTCAGGTATTATTTCCTTTAACTTGAGCCCGTCGCGATTATGCCGCGCTCACATGATCAGACTCCGACGTTCTCCGCCAGTCTCCGCCTCGTTCACGGCGGAGTTCTTGTCAGTCGTGTCGACTAAACCCTAGTTGGACATGGCATTGGCAATGCCAACCAAGCCTCCGGAACGTGTCGACTTGAACGGGAACTTTGTCACCTTTTTGCTGCCTTCAGGGATCCGTCTTTCAAGTCAGGGCCCAGTTCCCTCACCCTTCCAAACTACATTCTCAATGAAATGTTGATGAAAAGACTCGGACTTTCAAGTAATGTCTCGTGCGCAGCAAGCTCCGCCTCTACTGGAGCTTTCGCGTATAGCTATGAAGGTTCTCCGTCAATTAAACGGCGGCGTTGAGAGTTTTAATTCACCCAGATACAGTACGACCACCCGGCGATCCAAGAAATGCGGTCTGCCTTTCTCTGCTAGCGCGGGCGGAACATTCAATGGACGAGCGTATGACTGTATCCCTGTCGTACTGCATAGAAGCCGACCTTCGCGATGCAGTCTTTGTGCACAACCATAACCAACTAGCTCATTCACGAGCTCTCGGACCCGGAGTCAACTTAACAGCCCTCCGGACCCTGACCGCTGTCAGACGCGTGACCGAACCTTCTGGCTGGGAACGCTAGTGCATTATTTCTTTGAATGCACAGTTCAAGGTTGTCTCTTGTAAGAGGGTTATCAAGATATATTGGAGATCCAGCCTCTGGAGAATTTTTGTGGTAATAGTGGTCCCATTGCACGACAGCATGCATAAAGGTCTAAGCCAACCCGGCTTTCACGGAACCCGCCCGACCAATGTGCCATTGCTACAGCACACGCACGAACATCAGCACCTGCACGAACATCAGCACCTGCACGCAAGACGCACTCTGTGAGCGGCATTATCACCAGTAAAACGGATGACGGGTACAGTACAAACCGGAGGCTGGGGTAAATGCCGTGTTCTCAATGGCCCTTGAGGGACTTGTTTCCTCGACAGGAATGGGATGTCAAGTACGTGATTGATCGTCCCGTGACGAAATTTCCATTATCGGGGCTTCCATGCTTCAGGACAGGGACGAAGACAGGACACCGTCGTTCATCCATTCATGCTGTCGAACATTCCACGGCGCCGTCGACCCTTGGTCTAGTTCGCGTTTGTCGATGGACATTCGCATTGGCGAAGTCGTCGTGTTGAAGCGGAGCTCAAGCATCTGTATCTACCTCTATAAAACCTTTGGAAGAGGGTAGCTCAAATCCCAGAATCAACCGCGGCTTTCTCTGCAGCTATCTACTCACTCTTGAACTCAGCCTTTCAGTCTTCCTCTTTACCATCATGTCCAGCACACCCGTGAGCTTCACCCTCGAGCCCGGATACCGCGGCTTCGTTGCTGGTGTAAGTCAATCCCTTGCTCGATTTTTATCTTTGACCGTTGCTTTTGACTAATGTTTGACGTGCCAGGTCGTCAACGCCGACTACGAACAGAGGGCCTTCATTCAGGTAACCAGGGACGGAAACCAGCTCACGTCCGCCACTTTCGAAGGACAAGGCACCAGGGTGCACATGAGAGATGTGTTCAACAATCGCGAATACTGGTCTTTTGGCCCCTTCACCTTCACTGCGACAGTCAATGTCACCATCAGCGCCAACAACGGCAGCGGAAGCTGGAATGTTTCGAAGATGGTCGGCCCTCTTGCGGTGAGTCTTTGGCGAGGTGGTGAACACTCTTGGTTGTGTATTAACTCTCCCACCCCTTTTTCAGATCGAAAAGCAGCCCGAGCCAGACTACCCCATGAAGTTCCTTGTGGCAACGGTAAGGCGCAAACGAAATGCGATTTAACGGTGTTTCTAACGCACCTGTGTTCTGGCAGGTCATCTCTGAGGACCGGGCGGATGCGTCCCACGATGACTGCACCATTCAAGTTCTCCAATACAAGTAGGTACAGCTTCCAGTCGTCCCGACGATGTCTCTGAGCTAATTTATTTTCATTTACAGGTAGGGGCGACTCTGATCCCTCGGCTCCACGCCATGAAGTTGGAACCACGTCCAGTGAAATGTACATGTATCGCCGTTGTTTGTTTGTCAAATCGAGAATGTATTCTGAAATGAAAGACCCTCACCACGAAAGGCCCAAGTAACCATGCGTCCGCAGGTTCTCAGCCAGCAACGCTAGACATGATCAACCTCTCGAAGTCTTCAATGGGCTTAGGATACCGAGCGAGACTACGAGTGATGCAGGCTGCGCTATTGATGGTGAATAGAGTCGCCCGTAGAGCGCGATAAATACAGGTCACCAAGAGGATCAATCTCAGAGCGCCAACATTAGTCGAAATTCTAGTCGCTGTACATATGCACGCCTGTATCAAGTGGCACACACTACGTGTTCCAGTCGTTCGCGTTCAGGGGGACGTGAGATGACGGAGAAAAGTCACCCACCGAAATGCGGGTGTATTCCGGACTAGAGCCCCTTAATGAGTATATTGAAGACACAACAATTATTAAACAGCCCGTTGACAAAGAGCACGAACCCAAGAAGGTTGGGAAACATGATTCGTACTTCAACTTGATCTCCACGAGCGGCCGAGCAAGGAGTCAGGACGACAGCACCTTGAAAAGCTATATCCAAAAAGTCTTTCTCCCCTTGAATACGATAGTTGGCAGACTCGCTTGATCCGACAATTGATAAACACAATTCTCGTTGTTGTACATGTACAGGACCTCATGATCATTCCTATAATATCGAGATTCATCATCCTATTCTCATCCCCGTTATGCGCTAGCGTACGCACTCGAAACCAAGCTTTTACGGCGAGTAAACGAGCTGAGCATTTCGGATATTAAAAAATCTTGGAGCCACGGCTAGTGCCCTGGATGGGAAACTCGCCTCGGTCAGATATCACGTTTCTCGGTGACGTCGTTTGCCATTTCATATATGTTCTGCGTCGTCATGGATGATCAGCCTGCCAAAGGCGCTACAGAGCAAATGTGACATCGACTTACGCCTTCCCCCAACGAGCCTGAAAATCGCGGTCATCAATGAGGTGCTGAAACATTATCGTAGTTCAGCTTACGCTTGTCAGCAGGCGCGTCAGCAGCCATGTAGTATACATTCTATAGAGAACGAAAAGTCAGCCTGCGCGCCGCTCACCAAACCTGACATCGACTAACGCCTTCCCCTAACGAACCTGGAGATCGCAGTCAGAATTGAGTTGCTGGGGCGTAATTGTCGTAAAACTTACGCTTTTCGACGATGGGGACATCAGCAGCCATGTAGTAAACATTCTGTGTTGAGCAGAAAGTCAGCAAGGCGTTCCACTGGACAAACATGACATCAACTAACGCCTTCCCCAAGTGAGCCTGGCATTCAGTAACATCGTTAGTACGGCAGCAAGGAAATGAATTTTGAACCAAACGAACGCTTTTCCTGTGTGGGAAACGCTTGAACACCTGCGATAAGGGCGGCGAAAGCTGCAATCGAAAGAATGGTGAACTGCATCATAGGGGAGCTAACAGAGGGTAGGAACACTGGGGGAAAGTCAGTGAGCCAGCACTCGCTTTATATGATCTCCGTATCGCTCCCGCTAACACCGAACACGGAAGACGGTGCGGATTGCAGGGGTGCGAGCGCTACAGCGTGCATGTTTTCGCCCTCATCACAGGTGAACAATCTCTACAAAGACATCATCCACGGGTTCCTTCCATAAGGAATAGAATTGCATTCGGACTAGGAACGACGCACACGCCTATCATTGATATGATCCTGTACATCTTGATGCGCGACAAAGTGTATCTTCTCCCAGGCGGAAATCTAATCAACTCTCCTGTGTCCCATGTGCGTTCTGCCCAGGCAGTGGGAATGGGACCCGCTCTGATCGGCCTGACCCCTGAATGGTAGTTACGCTTGACTTTGCGCCACCGCAACGGCGGCTACATTGGGGCTGTCAGGTGAGTCGGGTAAGGGGAAACAGTGATCAATGAACACTGTAAATTTAAACGTTACCACGAGAAGATGCTCAAATTCTGAGCCTGAGTGTGATCAAAGCGATAACGCTGGACGATGGGGGGTTATCGGTGGTACACCGCATGACTGGTCCAGAGCAAGGCGAGTCAAAGGAGCAACTGAGATAGGTCACCGGTCGGGGGCCTGCCGCGAAGGACGTATCCAGTTCTCCTCCTAACCTCCTTACTGAAATACCATGTTGGCCTATCAGTTTGGCTTTGAGCATACGATAGAACTACAAGAGATGGGACTCCATGGAAACTTGCAGAGACGCTTCGAGCATCGATCCGAGGCCATGGTTTGAGATAAACGAGCAAGGTAGTTGCTATTGTGCCCAAACTACAGACAAGTATGGATGTGATTGTGAGGTAGATTCCGGTCCGAATGTGTATTGAGGTTTACTTGAGAACCCACACATCGAAGGCTGTGCGACCCATGAGTATCAATACCATCATCAGAGCACACGAAGATCGGTCAAATCACTTACCCAATGGAGGATCCGAGAATACCTGCTCGAAATTCAGCCTACAGTCGCTACATGTGACCTCAATCGCTATCCGACTATCGCCATCACATTCAAATAGTGGCGTCGGCGGTCTAAGTTCCATGCCGTCGCGTTCGTCTTCGGGGTCATAGACCTCGGGGAGAGGCGTGAAGCTGACGGTGCCCAAGAGTGACTCGCGTCGGGGACGGGTGTTCCAGCTCAACTCGGTCTGTGAGGCATTATAGGACACTTTCCAGATCTCGATGGCGCTGACGTCTCCCTCAGAGACGTAGCTCTTGTTTCCGGCTAGGAGCTTTGAAGCATTCGGGACAGCTGCCACAACGTAGCATGTGCTGTTTGGTGCATTCTTCATGATACCAAAGCGGTAGAACATAGAATCCTGTATGAACAGCGGATGAAAAGAGGTTCAATATTTAATTATTCATTTGCATACCGAGGGACTGAGCGTAACTGTGCTCGAACTGCTATAAGTTCTATCGGGCTCCGCAGCATTGGCACGCGCGATGTACGAAGGAAACCACATCTTGGGCGCTACAATTCGATATATTGGTTATCCACTTCACCCGACACGGTATAGACGCCTGCTCACCAGATTTGAGCTCCATGGCCTGGTCAATGATATCCTCGTCCAAGTTCGGATATGGTGTCACTTTGCGCAAAGACGCAACAAAGCGGGGACTAGAGATGTCTAGGGATAACGAAGTGCTACCGAGATGCAACCACACGGTGGCCAGGACTGAGAAAAGCGACACAACGAGCGTTATCAATGAGACGGCGGAGAGGTACTGTGGTGGTGGTGGGCTCCCTCCGGCCAAGCCGTTAGGAAACTCAGAATCCTCTCCATCGTCTCCAGCTTTGGGCAGAAGAGGCAGGTAAGAGTCTTGATTTCCTTGCATCGAGTGGCAGCGCGGAGGTGATGGTTGAACGTCGAGGAAGGAGTCCGCTGTAAATGGTTATTTATTCCAAGCTTATATAAGGCCTTGGGATTCGGGGGTAGGTCTAGGGACATCTTTGATTAGAATTCCTGATTGAAGGCTTCTCTGCGCACTCAAAGTTTCGGAGGAAGGCAGTCGTTCAACATTTTAAATGCAAGGAATTTTCCCAGAGTTGTGGTGATTGGCAAATTTGGACATTGTCCAAAACGGGCGAAGACTCTGCCGCTGGTGAAGAGAAAGCCAAGAAATTTCATTGGAAACCGAGTATTGTAGGACTTCAGTAGATAGTCCGTCCGAACCCATCGAAGTCAACCACATTCATAACGGTTCAACATTTCATCGTATGTAAGGAAAAAACCCATCCTGCGAGCATCGACCTTTCCAGCCCCTGCAATCATGAATAGATATCTGCATGTATTTCCTTGACGTGCTCGACCTTGAGATGGAACCAGTTAAAGAACAACCACAGCCACACAACCGTGATTTTACCTACTTCAAGCCAAGTCCCCACCGGTGATATCGTACCCTTTCTATAGTGGTAGCAATGTCAGTTTGGCACTAAAACGGCTTTGGGTGCCAGGAGCATCACTAACCCGGTCAGGCGAGCCTGACAATTTCAATCGTCAGCGAAATCTCAGACCAAATAGGACAGTGGGCTCACGAATCTCGATATCCCCGCCAGTTATATCATAACCTTTCTGTTGAAGAGGAAATATATCAGCGAGATACTCAAGTCAACCCTTGAAAGGCCAGAAAGCAACTAACGCGGTCGCCTGAAGGTCTCAATCATTAGCGAGGAGAACATCATTAGAATAACAGAGCTTACGGGTTTCGATATCCCCGCCAGTGATATCATAACCTTTCTATTGGAGAAGGAAAAAATCAGCCTGATGCCCAAGCCAGCCCTTGAAGCGTTAGGGAGCAACTAACGCGATCACCTGAAGATCTCAATCGTTAGCAAAGTGGACAAATGAACTCGCAGGACTGTGCTTACGGGTTTCAATATCCCCGCCAGTTATGTCGTAACCTTTCTGTTGGAGAGGCGAGAAATCAGCCAGATGCCCAAGCAGTGCAAGAAAGCAACCAACGCGGTCACCTGAAGACCTCAATTGTCAGCGAAGTGGACGAATCAACCAAGATGACTTTGCTTACGGGTTTCGATATCTCCGCCAGTAATGTCATAACCTTTCTATTGAAGAGGCAATAAATTAGCAACATGCGCGTTTTACCCTTGAGGTGCTAGAAAGCAACTAACGCGGTCACCTGAAGATCTCCATCATCAGCGAAGCGAGCAAATAAACTAAGATAACTGAGCTTACGGGCCTCGATATCCCCGCCAGTGATGTCATAACCTTTCTATTGGAGAGGCAATCAATCAGCAAGATGTACAAACCAACTCTTGCAGTGCTAGAAAACAACGAACGCGATCACCTGAAGATCACCATACATCAGCGAAGTGGTCAAATAAACTAAGATGACGGTGCTTACGGGTCTCGATATCCCCTCCGGTGATGTCATAACCTTTCTGTTGCAAGGGCAAGGAATCAGCAAATGCCCAAGCGAACCCTTAAAGAGTTACAAAGAAACTAACGCGATCACCTGAAGACCTCAATCGTTAGCGATGTGGACAAATCAACCAAGATAACTGAGCTTACGGGTCTCGATGTCCCCTCCGGTGATGTCATAACCTTTCTATTGGCAAGACAAGGAATCAGCCAAATGCCCAAGCGAATCCTTGAAGAGTTACAAAGCAACTAACGCGGTCGCCTGAAGATTTCAATCGTTAGGGATGTGGTCAAACCAACTAAGGTGATTGGGCTTACGGGCTTCGATGTCCCCACCAGTTATGTCGTAACCTTTCTGTTGTGGAGGCAAGGGATTAGCCAGGTGCGCGAGCTAACCCTTGAAGTGCTAGAAAGCAACTAACGCGATCGCCTAACGACCTCGATGTTAGTGAAGTGAACGTATCAACTAAGATAACTGAGCTTACGGGTCTCAATGTCCCCTCCAGTGATGTCATATCCTTTCTATAGTGGGGAGTCAGCCCGGCGCTGACAGTAATCCGCAGTACTGGCATATCACTTACGCGGTCACCTAAAACATGGGCCGTCAGTGAACGCGCGGGATCACAGATGAAACTAAGCTCACGCTTCTCAACGTCCCCGCCGGTGATATCATACCCTTTCTACAGTACACAGCGCCGAGAATAAGTCGGGAACGTCAGCAGTCAAATATTTGGGGAGATGACTAACCCGGTCGGGAATGCCTGAGATCCTGCTCGTCAGCGAGCATTCAGCCAATGATACTAATCAACTTACGCTTCTCAATGTCCCCGCCTGTGATATCGTACCCTTTCTATACCGTGAAAAGGATATCAGCCTGGCATTCTGAGGTACTGGAGGCGACTGGGGAATACTGACACGATCCGGAACACCTAAGCATCGGGTCAGCAACATCGAGCTGAGCAACAAAGAGGAGAATCGTACGTTTTTCCTGGGCAGGTAAAGCCTGAGCGCCAGCGATGAACACAGCGAGAGTGATGATAAAAGACTTGATAGTGAGCTGCATTGTGGTGGAGCTTGAGAGGATGGGAGAATGCTGAAGTCAAGACTGGCAGCCTTTATATAATTTTCAACGGTGTTACTTACCCCTTTGAAAGCCAGAAGGTCCGTGGACTGTGTCGGCTCGAAGGACCACAATGTTAACGCATAAATTTCGGCTCGATCGCTCCCCGATCAGAGCGCTGAAGAATGGTCCCCAAAATCTGAAACGAGGTTCATGACAATGGCAAACCGAACAGCCATACACGTCTGAGGCCAATCAACCCGGCATCTCATCTGGTTGGGATAAGTACTTACATTTTTCAATGGAAGCTCCAGTAGCTTCAGAAGCTCGACTAGCTGAGGATCCTGGCGTTTTGGTCCTTACAGCTTACGTGCTCGCCACACAGGCGGGTCGCGTTGCGACGCTGCCGTCGCGTGAACTTGAAGCGTAACAGGAGAACCCGCGTGCCTTTCGACTGGAGCTTTGGCAAAGGGATCGGCCAGGACGCGGCTAATTGATGCCAAAGTGTAAGTACATGCCCTTCCACAGTTTCTGCCCATGGCATAGGTAAGGAGAGAGAGGGTGAGTGAATGAGTGAATGAGAATTTCTATATTGGCACAGGTTCGGAGGAGTTACCTTTGCAGAAACGAACGAGTGCGCGCCAATCGGTGTTCAAACGTAGCCGGAGCCTGATCAAATGGGGAAACCCCATCACCCCACCACCATGGCACCACCACCGCTCCGATCAATGAAGGTTGTTTTGGGGGGTTTCCTCAGGCGAACATCACACCGGGACATCGGAGACACATTGAATGTTCACACTCACCATCTGACCTGCAAAAGGTGCCCTTCGCAGCACAATTGCGACGCTGTTACTCACTCACTCCGCGAGCTACATGCTGAGACCAACCGTAGTTCTATCTGTTGCTGTATTGGCGTTGCTCACATGTGTCGGTCTGAACGCACTTACCATACACCGTCTCCGCGTCGAGCTGGCCAATGCTGGGCCGCGTATCCTTGCAGATGACAGTGGTTATAGTAAGCTTCTCGCGCTATTGAACTGGAGTGTGCACATACTTAGACCGTCATCCAGGCTACATCGGCGACGACCACCCAGCCAGCCTGCCAATAAATCTCCCCTACATTGCCCTCCAAATCGAAGATTCTGCAAAGTTTGGTATTTCTAATCCAGAAGCCTGGCCAGAATGGCGGACCACAGATCTGTTTCCGCGAGGAAATGGCTTTGTGAGGCTCGGAAAACAAGGCAAGTCGGATGTGTTGCCTTCTGTTGTGGAGCGCTTTGCTTAACTAATACACCTGATGCAGGCCGTGCGTTCGGCGTCAGCATGTTCCACCAGATGCACTGCCTGCAGATGATTCGTAAAGCTGTCATCGAGAAGGACAGCGCCGACGGTCACACGCAGCATTGTCTCAACCTCCTTCGTCAGGCTATTCTCTGTGCAAGCGACATGACCCTGGACCCCTTGAATATGGACGACGATGGCAAGTTGACAGGAACAGATGGGGTCGGTGTTGTACATGTTTGTCGGGATTGGGAGAAGGCATATGATTTTGTGCGAACAAATCACATGGGCGATGCATGGAATAGTACGAATACTTGAGCATAGTCCTGGTTTAGGTTCACCACGTTCATATCACAGATAGCATGCGAGTGCGGCAACTGGCAATCATACCAACAAACGGTGATCAAATCGAGGCCGCGTCATCAGCTGAAAGTAGAGCTAATCATTGTTGCGGGTGATGACCTCGCAGGCTGTGGGGATCACAGTTCGTGACCACATCGTCCTGGTAGTGGGGTGGCTTGCTGATGGCCCGATCTGATCTGAGCACCGGAAGCTAAGCGTGCAGCGTGCGACCCCAGGACTAACGCCATGGCCCGTCACCAATCGAAGGTGTGTGTTTTTGGGGCATGAGTGTGGCTCACAGTATCCACAAATGATGTGAATGATTAAGTCGAACGTTCCAGACCAATGACGCCAGTAAATGCAGGATATGGCATTGGAATCTTGAATCATGACGCAGCCAAAGTGCTTCGAAGGCCCGAGGACATTTGAGGGACCGGCGGACGAAAGCAGAATCCTACAATACAACCACGTTGAATCGTATTCTATTAGTCATATTCGCAGTCGCTCAATTGGACCAAGTTTTACCAACCTCGAGCAATTTGATCTTCTAGAATCAGTTAGCAAGAGGTAGGCTAGCTTAAGAGGAATCCCCGCTACTACGCACTGTTAGTCGAACAGATTTAATCTACATGATGGAGTTGAGGAATCAACCCTTGATGTTTGGTCTTCTCGGTGTTCTCTAACTATGTAAGTGAAGACAATGTATCAGTTTCCTCAAGAATCAACGAAGTGGAGCCAGGATCAACACAGCAGTTGAATTACCCATTGAGCAGGCTTTCAGTACGGCGATTCTGCATTCCTGTAAAAGGAGATAAAAAAGACCCAGCGCTATGAGCCTACGACTGATGCGAAATAGCACGAACCGTTGTTTGCGTTGGCGAAAGCTGGTGCGATATGTAATTACGAACCACACTCTGACTCCAGATCATTGAGGGTGATGCCGGTGACAACAAAGGAAAGCAAGTTGCTGGAGGGTCGAAGATCAATTCGTTCGCCGCTCAATTTGCTGGTTTCGGAGCTCCAAACTTCTCTTCCGACCACCACTGTATCAGCATATGGTGCCCCGTGTCTCGGGCTTGGTATTGCCTTACAACCCAATCAGCTCGGTGGTCAATCCAGCCAAAGCATTTCCATGCCGCTTGGGCGAGCAGGTCCAAACGTTGTCCGGAGATTCAATGTCTGATCAAAATTTGGTGCTCCCGTTATAAACAGTACGTGCAGATATGAGGAACTATAAAGTGGTAATGATAGAGCAGCCGCTCAATTATTAGAAACGCACTATGAGCGGTGGGCTCGGTCGAGGTCAGAAGGTTATCAGATCGAACCGTGGGGCTCTCTCACTGGTACACACTGCCACCTGTCGTAAATTGATGCAGCGAGCTTGAGTGAGGAGCCAGGCTGTACATTACTTATCAGCGCACCTGCACACCATCTTACGGAACTCCCCACCTCGGCGCCCACGTACTCCAGCAGTCTTCCTGCGGAGCACAGCATCCACCTTCGCATTATAGCAACATCACACCCCTTTAAGGCGAAGGCGAAATGTACATGCGGCTATATCTTTTTTTATTCTGTAGCCACATGATCCTTGTGCGATCCTCGAAGCCACCTTACACCACCTCCTGATGACCTAGACTGTATATCATCTACCGAAGGCGAGATTCTAGAGATATCGGGCCCGTACGATGAGTGGTGGCATGCGGGAAAGGTCGATAGCACCACCGGATGTACGTGCTCCATGCTGGAGTTTCATTGACGCTATCGTACTTCGATTTCTCTGGACTTGCAGCCGTTCCATCCATCTACGGAGGATTGTCAGTCTGAAAGCAGAGGCTCTGCAGGCAGAGGCGAGGAAGACCTATCTGCGCGGGGAGTGTACCTGTGACGATTCAGAATAGTTCGCGTATTGCGTCGACCGCATGGAGTCTGACATCGGGCGTCATGCGGGTCAGGATTCCTGTACCTTAGCATGTGGACTTCGATCTTGTAGTTAGTATTTAGTTCGTAGTTTTACAGTATCGTACGGTAGACTTACTTTCCCCCCAATCGAGAGATTACGCCAGTTCTCTTTTGATTCCAGTAAGATCTTTTCTCGTGTGACTACGTTCTACGAACCGTCACA
>MU266716.1:0-19483 GCA_021014945.1 Leucogyrophana mollusca | reverse complement strand
GATCGCTGGAGGTTGGTCTCACAGACCAATTTCCCATAACATAAAAACCCGATCTCTTAGACCGTTATTGGGTCCGAGAAGTGCTGCCTAAGGTGATCTTCGGTATCTCGGCTACCACGACATCCACCTTGTATTTGGCGGCGTATGGCTCGCACCGAAATCATCTGCTTTTTCTCGCTCTCGTTTACTGCCAGTACATTTCCACATACACTCGAAAGTCCGTCCTCAACTGTTCTCAGTTTCACAGGTCCGGCTTCGCGGCCGCGCTCGGGTCTATTCCGATCTCGATTCACCTCGTCTTGACCTTGACCTAAGTCGAGTCTGGCGCTGGGGATCCGTATCCTAGGGCGTGCTTACACTCGCGGCTCGTGATGGGAATTTGAGCACTGAGCAGCGATGGGGGAGCTTGTCCCTTAGAGCATGCTCGTATTCTGTCCCGACCGGTACTTACGACGCGTCTTGGTCCATTCGGGGCCGATTGACTTGTTCTCCGCCGGCCTGCCCTGACCTAAACGGAGGTGGTCTCTTTGAGCGTTTAAAGTGCACGAGGAAGAACACGTGAAAGGTGCAAATATAGCTCGCGAAGCGCCCTTCGGCGCAACACTCACTGCCCCCGCTCCCACTGCATCTCTATTTGGATAGTTCCATTCAAAACCAAAGATGCCCCGGCCAACCTGGCGGGGAAAGGTGAGCTACGTGTCGATATTCTCCGTTGCGGCCAACATATTCTCCAGGGTACAACCTCCTCGAAACCATCCACGTCAGAGACCAAAAGCCATGACAACACGATAGCCACTCTTTCCAACGTGATAGTGTTCCTTGACACCACCAAAGACCTGGTCCCTCTTGACGTGGCCAAGGGTGTTCTTTCGACGTTGAGCAGCATCCTCACAACTGTCAAAGTCTGTCTATGGTTTTTTTCTAAACCATAACTGATCTCGTCCTCGTCCTCGTAGAATACCCTGCAAAATAAAGACGACTTTGCAGAAGTCCTCGATCGGTGCGAGAAGATAGCCAATTCTATCAAGCGCTCAGCCTGCGGAAGACCCGAAAGTGACACCGATCCAACCCTCATCCGAGCTCTGAGCGAGCTGAAGAGGTAAGGTATATCACCCGTCGCACACCTGGATATCCCACTAACGGTGTCAAAGCTCTGTTGACGGTATCGAGAAGACTGTCAAGGCAAAAGAGCAACGTGCACTCCGTTATCGAGTGTTTTCTGCGTCGGTAGACCGGGAGAGTATTGCGAAGTGGAAGGAACAATTGGACTCGTTTCTGCGGATATGTGACGTGCGTGCGGCACCTGATGGTACCCCCTAAAGTTTGCTAAAGTTCACGCTCAGCACGAGTTGATTGTGCACATCGACATGGAAATCAGTAGCATGGGACGGGCGCTTAAGGGGGCAATGGACACGAAGCCGTGAGTTTGTCCACTACCTTTAGCTAAACTATCTCCCATGGCCCATGCAGTGACGAGCCAGATCGTGAGCCACCACCTGGGCGACCTCCGATGTTTTTTGGACGAGACGACCTCGTTCGAATCGCCGTGGAAAGCCTCAGCCTCCAACATGTCGTTCTCGTTGGCCCCGGTGGAATCGGGAAGAGCAGCATCGCAATGGCGATCCTGAACGAGGACTCGATCATCGCTAAATTCCAAGATCGCCGGTTCTTCGTCAGGTTCGATAACATCGATGCGTCGCAAATAACATTTGACATGTTTATTGGACGCATCGCCGATGTTATGGGTGTCAAGTCCACGCGCCTCAGCGCCATCAGAGCATATCTAGCTACAAACAACGTTCTCATCGTCCTCGACAACGCGGAGACCTTCCAAGATGCTGTATCTGGTGCAGATCACATTGCAGAAGCCATTGACGGTTTTGGGGCGTTGCTGTCGGTTAGGGTCGTCCTCACCACACGAAATAGAAGAGTATCAACGAACTTGCACCGCACAATTATCGACGTCCCTCCGTTGGATCCCGGTGCTGCACGCAAAACATTCACTCAGATCTATCGGACCGATGGCTCTCCAGTCATTATCGACAAGCTTTTGAAGGATTTGGACTTTCATGCGCTGTCCATCAATCTACTCGCTAACGTAGCCACGGAGAATCAATGGACACTCGATCAACTGATAATTGAATGGGAGAAACGGCAGACCGACTTGTTGGAAGTTGGTGGTGGGAAGCTTCAGAGCTTATCTGTCACGATCGAGCTGTCGTTGGCATCCTCGTCAATCAAGCGGCTAGGGAAAGACACTAGACATGTCATGCAAGTTGCGGCATTCCTCCCTCAAGGAATCAACGAGAAGAACCTGGAGGGTTTATTTCCGACAATACCAAACATACGTCCCATCATAGATGTACTCTGCCGACTCTCGCTCATGTACCGCAAGGGCGAAGCTTATGCCATGCTTTCTCCGATTCGCATTCACATATTGAACACTCACCAAGCCCGCGACACACTCACTATCGACTTAACAAACGTCAGAAATCACTATTATTCACAGCTTGGCGATCACGGGGCTTGGATCACAACAGAAGATGCAAATGTGGAGCGGTTAATTGCTCATGATCTTTCCCGAGCTACCGCACAGGACATGGAACTCGTCCACAAGTCTTGTATGCGATTCCTTCGTCTACTTATGCAGCACAAACCGCGTTCCACCTCCCTGCGTACAGGAGTCTTGGGCAATCCTGAGAGCACCCCTTACCTTGTTGACCAAAACGAGTCCTGGTTCTGGAAAGCGTGGTCCATTTGGTACCTCGGGTGTCTTGCGACAGCCCTCAGTGACCACAGAGAGGCCATCAACTTATTCACCACTGCCAAACTTCTCTTTGCCCACTATCAGAGGCACGAAACGACTGCACGCTGCCTCGAGCTAGTTGCGCAACAGTACTCAGTCTTGGGCAATGTCTCAGCTGCCGAACGAACATTGCACGAAGCTTTGAATCTGAGACGGGAATATCACATCCTCAGCCTCTATGATAAAGCTCGAACCAACGTGGACCTCGGTAATGCCATGATGCACAAAGGGCTGCTCCAAGAAGCTCTTACTCTGTTCACCGGTGCTCGGGAGTACTTTGATAGCATCGGTGACACCAGTAACATCCTCTTGGCTACGGCCCATCAGGGGGAGGCAGAGTGGTATTCTGGGAACTGCGCGGCTGCGAGGCAATACTTCGAAACTCGATTATCTCTTGCCATCCGCATGAATGACAATTATGAGCACGTGCAGAGCCTTATGCAGCTGGCGACAGCCGAAGTGCGAGACGGGGACTACGTGGAAGCACGCAACCTTCTGGAGCAGGCCTTCGCTCTTGCATCAGAGGGTAACGACGTTGATAATACCTGCCAAGTGCTGTGGGTCCAAGCAGCGCTCGCTAGTGATCAAGGGGGTTTCGACCGTGCCAGGGACATCTTGGCGCGCGCTTTTGGTGAAATAGCGACACACGGGTGGCAATCACCCAACACAATGGCGATGACGAATGCCTGCTCTGCACGCAACGAGTTGTTCGCAGAGGACTATGAGAAGGCCAGGGAACTTTTCTTGGGGGTGGTGGACTCCTGTGATGAAACTTCAGATCTCGATCTTCAAACCCGTAGCAGCAGGGCTCTTGGGGAGATTGCGCTGTTGGAGGGGGACATTGTTGGCGCAAGAAAGTGGTTTACCAAAACCAAGTCACTGTGCGATGAGGCGGGGATACATTCCGACTTTCTGTACGTTGGGAACTCGCATGCCCAGCTGAAGGAGGAACATAACGGGTGGAGGTCATTTCTGGAGGGACGTGTTTCGTCTGCCTAAGCTATGTAGTTTCCGGTACTACCCAAGACTTATTTACAGAATGTGCCCTTACCGTACAGTGGCATCAAGCTATGTTCATGGCACGCAGCCGCATCTGTTCTCCCTGGTATGCGCCCACATATCTAGAAAAGCGAGGTAATTATTCTTTTACGAGGGGAAGGGGTCGGGAGTGGAACCAGTGACGGGTCACTCGACAGGCATTACAAGCACGGGAGGACATTGGGATAGCGAATCTAGCCGAAACATACTCTGGGTTATAGAAAGTAAATAATCAGCGAACACACATCACGCAGTTCGCCAAAACCATCCTCGAATCTTCACCTCACAACTACGCAGCAATGGAACCTTTGGGGACAACCACACCCGCCAGCACAACCGGGCACCTCGTGAGCCTCTCCGCCGCAAAAGCCCACACATCCGATCCGCCCAAATCAACATGCATGACATTCGGGAACGCAATGAGATAAAGTCTCGCTTCTTGTCCCTCCATCTCGACAGTGTTGTGGCGTTCGGAAAGCTGGTGGGGTGTACATTCAATCAGTGCGTGCGCTCGTTTAATCATACATTTACTGTAGCGTCTCCTCCTCGAGACCGAAACGACCCACGGTGCCACGCCGCAACGCTGGGGGGGACGCCAGCTCGGACAGGAGCCATGTGGAGCGAATTGCGAAGACATATGGCGCTTGGATGCCTTATGTTTCGGGGAGCACTCCTATGGCCGTGTAGCATACGACGCGTGGTCGACGGTATCGGTCTATCTCATCGCAGTGGCGAAGATCTTCAAGTTTGGATCACGCGGGGCGAAGGGCAGCTTTCTCAACGGTTTCGACCCTACACTGAGAGCTTCGCATCTCATTTCGACTTGGGGTGTTTTGACCATAAATTGCAAAGGGACATGTCCGTGCTTGAAAGGGTGGGAAACCTTCCTGCATCACGCACCCGGGAAGTTCGTTATAAGACTTTGTAAGACCTTGTAAGACCTTCCGAAGGATTACATACCCTTTGCCATTTCGGTAAAACCCACATGTAAGGTCATACAATGAATCTAACGAACTTCCCGGGTGCGTGATGTGAGTCTCATAGCGCCCACGCGCAGATTCCTAGAGACCAATACCGGCTCTCCAGGTTACATGCCCGACATCCGGTCGTACTAGGGAAGCTTCGGCAGCGGAGACCAAGCAGCCTAAGGGCTGACGCGATGGAGGATCTGGTGACGCGGTTGCATAACCGCAGGAGTGGCCCGTAAATTCGCTGATACCAAGGATGCTCAATAAAAGTGACCCGGTGCTTGTGTGTCGTCGTATGTACCACGGAACGACGGAACCAGATGTAGGTCAATATTTTGCGCTCTGTCAGAATATGACAACGATTTTATGCGGTTGAAGTATGACACAGTCATCGCTGTGGCGGAAGTTTAACAAAGTCATGCATAAACACCGCGCCATCGCCTTGAACCCGACGTGTCTTGACGCGCTCCTGATCATAGATGTCCCGTCCAGCGGTAAGGCTCGATGATTATCTGGAAATACGAAGACCGATACGCGCATTTCGATTAATTCGCCTCGAACGACAACAGGAACCGTATCGTGGGAGGTATCTGTCGAAGATGAGACATATACCGTCGACGCCGAGTACCGACGTGACAGTGTGCGAGCATACACGTGGGGTTGCGCCACGACTTGTACGCGAGGCTGTCGTGCTCGATGAGGGCGGGTACGCCTCCGTGCGAACACCCCGTTCGTGTGCCACATGATAGAGAACATTGAGGTCGGATGCGTGCTGGAGAAGGACGCAGGCATGGCTGGAGGAAGGCTGGGAACGGGACTTGTATGGGTGATGCTGAGGAGAAGAGAATGAGACCGCATTATTCGAGCATGCACCACAACCCAAGTCACTGGAATGCAGCCGTGGCCTCGAAACCCGCAAAGACTGTAGCGGACAGAAAGGCCACGGACCAGCGGAGAAACACGCCCTCGGCGGAAGTAACACGTTCAAGCCACTTTTTGCTCTACCGGTTCGGTTTCCCTGCGCCGGCGTGACGTTCGGCTATGAGGGGTGCGCGGCGAAACGAGTAAACTGTCTTGAAATGGAGAGGTGGTTGGAACACGGGAGAGGGGGACCGTACCAGGCCGCATGCCTCCCACGCACCCGTCAGGCGTGGTGTACCGGTCCATGAACTGATTTGTTGATCGATAATGTCCATGCCTGCATGGATGTGAGGCGGATGAGACGGATGCTGAGTATGCGAGAGGAAAACAGTGATAATCCAGACGTCGATAGCAGCGGGGAGCGAGGAGGGGGATCATAAAGATGGTCAGGAGGGAAGAAAGGAAGCCCTAAGAGTGGGAGGATGGTCACGAGGTGAGAGCTCGCTGCACACTGCTTTCAGGATAGGATTCGTCTTACGCACCGTTCTGCGTGATCTAAGATTACTTACTAGTCATTTAGACTTCCACTCCTCGTCCTCCGAAACAGGCTATTCCTGTCGTATGTTTCGTTCATGCTCCCCTTTTGTGGGTGGGGGATTTTATGAGGGCAATGGACTGGTGTCGACGTCGATGCTGCTTTGACGTTTTCAGACGTGGGGATGGTGGGTACTTGAGGTACATGGCGTTAGGGTGACGGTGAGGTCGCGGTTGATGGTGTCGATGTTGGTGCATGATGGATGGGGCGATTGTGAGGCATGATGGATGGGGTGAGGAAGACGAGGAGGCCAGAGGAGTATCAAGAGTGAATCAATAGTTCAACTTTGAGCAAGAGACAACCCTATAATCCACCTTACGGCGCGATAGCAAGGTGGGGGACAGACGTTCGAGGGCGATACCACCATCACAAGAAAACTGGGTAGTTACTTACATCCGGTGACCCCGCCCAGCCGTTCAGACCTTTGACGCAACAGTTAGCCACAACAAGCTGTCTCCGAAAACCTTGTCCAGCACGTCCAAATGTGCTTCCCAATTCGGACCCGTCGTTGCATTTGTCAATTTGCTCAGGTCTATTCCAACCTTGATTCACCTTCTCCGGCTCCGTATATCCAACATATTGGCATTCACCCATGGCCTGCACCAAAGTCCAAGACAGCTCGCCCCGCACCGATGCTTTCTCCCTTCGCTAGCACAGACGCGCTCCCCGGTTTCACAATCCGCCACCCAATCAATTTCCCAATCGGACCTTCCCACTCGCATTCAACTTGTCTTGGCCGTGGCCTTAGTCGAGTCTGGGGCTGGGGACAGGGCGTGCTTGCACTTGCGGCTCGTGATGGGAAGACTGAACACTGAGCAGCGATGAGGAGGCTTATCTCTCAGAGCGTACTCGCATCCTGTCCCGGCCGGTACTTGCGATGCGTCTTCTTGTCCCATTCCTGGCCGATAAACTTGTGATGGACGGAAGCACTCCGTTTGTGTGTTTAAAGTGCACGAGGAAGAACATGTGAAAGTTGCAAATATAGCCCACGAAGCGGCCTTTGACGCAACAGCGACTGCCTCGCTCCCACTGCATAACTATTTGGATACTTTCACGGTCAGCCCCAAAGATGCCTCGGCCCAACTGGCGGGGAAAGGTGAGCGACGCAATAACTTCCTATGCCGTGACCAACATATTCTTCAGGGTACAGCAAAACCATCCACGTCGGAGACCAAAAGCCATGACAGTACCATAGCCACTCTGTCTAATGTGATAGGGCTCCTCGACACCACCAAAGACCTGGTCCCTCTTGACGTGGCCAAGGATGTTCTTTCGGCGTTGAGCACTATACTCACGAGTGTCAAAGTATGTCTATTGTTGTTCTCTCGACCATGGTTGACCACGTCCGCGCAGAACACCATGCAAAACAAAGATGACTTTACAGAAATCCTCGATCGGTGCGAGAAGATAGCCAATTCTATCAAGCGCTCGGCCTGCGGAAGACCCGAAAGTGGCAACAACCCAACCCTCGTCCGAGCTCTGGACGAGCTGAAGAGGTAAGATAATCACTTGTCGCACACCTGGATATTCCCCTAATGGCAACACAGCTCTGTTGACGGTATAGAGAAGACTGTTAAGGCAAAAGAGCGACGTGCTCTTTGTTATCGAGTGTTTTCTGCGTCAGTAGACCGGGAGAGTATTGCAAAGTGGAAGGAACATTTAGATTCTTTTCTAAGGATATGTGATGTGCGTGCGACACCTAATGGAATCCCTTAACGTTGTCTCAATTTCACCCTCAGCACGAGTTGATCGTACACATCGACATGGAAATTGGTAACATCGGACGGGCGCTCAAGGAGGTCACAGACATGAAGTCGTGAGTTGGTCCTCTAACTTTATCTAAACTACTTCCCATGGCCCATGCAGTGGGGAACCCGACCGTGAGCCACCACCTGGTCGACCTTCGATGTTTTTCGGACGAGACGATCTCGTTCGAGACGCCGTAGAAAGCCTTAGCCTCCAACATGTCGTTCTTGTCGGTCCGGGAGGAATTGGGAAGAGCAGCATTGCAAAAGCGATCCTGAACGAGGGCGCAATCATCGCTAAATTCCAAGGTCGCCGGTTCTTTGTCAGGTTCGATAACATCGATGCGTCGCAAATCACGTTTGACACGTTCATTCAACGAATCGCTGATGTTTTGGGTGTCAAATCCACTCGCCTCAGCACCATCAGAACATATCTAGCTGCAAAGAATGTTCTCATCGTCCTGGACAACGCAGAGACCTTCCAAGACGCAGCATCTGGTTCAGATCGCATAGCAGACGTCATCGACGATTTTGGGTCATTGCCATCTGTTAGGATCGTACTCACCACGCGAAATAGAAGGGTCTCAACGAACCTTCGTCGCACCATTATCGGTGTCCCTGCCTTGGATCCGAGCGCCGCACGCGAAACATTCACTCAGATATATGGGACCAATGGCTCTCCAGCCATCATCGACAAGCTCTTGAAGGATTTGGACTTCCATGCGCTGTCGATCAATCTACTCGCCCATGTAGCGACGGAGAATCAGTGGACCCTCGATGAGTTGACGCGAGCGTGGGGGAGACAGCAGACTGACTTGTTGGAAGTTGGTGGTGGGAAGCTTCAGAGCTTATCTGTCACTATTGAGCTGTCATTGGCGTCCTCGTCAATCAAGCGGCTGGGGAAGGACGCTAGACATGTCATGCAAGTCGCGGCGTTCCTCCCTCAAGGAATTAACAAGAAGAACATGGAAAGTTTATTTCCGGCTATAACAAACATACGTTCCATCATAGACGCACTCTGCCGACTCTCGCTCATGTACCGCAAGGCCGAAGTTTTCGCGATGCTTTCCCCGATTCGCATTCACATATCGAACGCCCACCAAGCCCGCGATATACTTCCTCTCGACTTGACACATGTCCGAAATTACTATTACGCACAGCTCGCCGGCGATGGGGAGTGGATCACAACAGAAGATGCGAATGTGGAGCGGTTAATCGCACACGATCTTTCCCGAGCTACCGCACACGACATGGAACTCGTCTACAAGGGTTGTGCGCGTTTCCTCTATCTACTTATGGGGCACAAACCACGTCCCACCTCCCTGCGTATAGCCATCCTGAGCAAGACTGAGAGCGCCTCCCATCATGTCGACCAAAAGGAGTCCTCGTACTGGAAAGCATGGTCCATTTACAAACTTGGGGGTCTTGCAGCACAGTTATGTAACTACAGAGAGGCCATCAATCTATTCATCACTGCCAAAGAGCTCTTCACCTTCGGTCAGGATCACGAAACCGCCGCAAAGTGCCTCGAGGAGGTGGCGATCCAGCACTTCTCATCTGGCAATCTCTCCGCTGCCGAGGAAACGCTCCAAGAAGTTCTGAGACTGCGACGGGAGTACCACATTCTCAGCCCACATGATCAAGCTCAAATCGACCTGCGCCTTGGTAATGCCATGGTGCGCAAGGGGCGGCTCCAAGAAGCCATGACACTATTTATGAGTGCTCGGGAGTATTTTGATAGCACCGGTAACGCCGGTGGCATCGTCTGGGCTACAGGCTGTCAGGGGGAGGTGGAGTGGCACTCCGGGAACTGCGTGGCTGCGAGGCAACACTTCGAAACTCGATTATCTCTTGCCATCCGCATGAAGGACAATTATGAGCACGTACAGAGCCTTACGCAGCTGGCGAGAGCAGACGCGCGAGACGGGAACTACATCGAAGCACGCAAGCTTCTGGAGGAGGCCTTCACCCTTGCATCGGAGGGGAACAACGTTGATTTTGCTTGCCGAGTGTTGTGGCACCAAGCAGCGCTCTCTAGTGACCAAGGGCATTTTGACCGCGCCAGGGACATCTTGGTGCGTGCTTTTGATGAAATGGCGACACACGGGTGGCAATCAGCCAACACAACAGCGATGACGAATGACTGCTCTGCGCGAAACGAGTTTTTTGCGGGAGACTACAAGAAGGCCAGAGAGCTGTTCGAAATGGTGGTGGATTCGTGCGATGAAATGTCCGATCTCGAGCTTCAAACTCGCAGCAGCAGGGCTCTTGGGGAGATTGCGCTCTTGGAGGGGGACATTGCTGGCGCGAGAGAGTGGTTTACCAAAACCAAGTCAATATGCGATGAAACGGGGACACACCCTGACTTTCTGTACGTTTGGAACGAATTCTCCCAGCTGAAGGAGGAACATGACGGGTGGAAATTATTTCTGGAGGGACATCTTCAATCCGTTTAAGCTAGTATATGGTACTACCTGAGACTTTTTACACAATGTAGCCTTACCGAACAGTGGTATCAGAGACCATCCTCCAATCATCGCTTCATGACAGCGCAGCAATGAGACCTTGGGGATAGTCACGTCCGCCAGCACAGCCGAGCACTTTGTGAGCCTCTCCAACTCGCTTTCCAGCTCCTCCCTTCCGTAATCCTTGTGAACCGGACCCTCGACCTCCACACTAATCTCGGTCCTCTCGCACGGTTCCGTGAACAGATAGTCCCCAGACAGCCTGCGCGAAGATTCCTCGCACGATCGCGTTGCTCAGTGCGCCGCAAAAGCCTGCATATGTGGTCCGCCCAATTAACATGCACGCCATTCGGGAGCGCAATGAGATAAAGCCTCGCTTCTTGTTTCTCCGTCTCGGCGGTGTTGTGGCGCTCGGAAAGCCAATGGGGTGTATATTTGATCAATACGTGCGCTCGTTGAATCATACATTCCCTGCAGTGGCCCCTCCTCCACACCGAGATGACCCACAATACCACGCCACAACGCTGCGAGGGACGCCAACTCGGACACGGAGCGGTGCGGAGCGTACTGCGAACCCACGGGGTGCTCGCCTTTCGTTTCGGGAGCACCTCTATGGCGGCGCAACATATGACGTGGTTGACGGGATCGGTTCATTTCATCGCAGTGGCGGAGATTTTTTAATCACGCGGTGCGGAGGGCAGCCTTCTCGACGATTTCGACCCTGCACTGAGAGCTTCGCGTCTGATTTTGACTTGGGGCATTGTTGATCGCAAACTCCAAAAGGGGTTTGAAGAGATGGATTAATGCTTACTGGGTCTCATATGTAGCGTTCACGCGCAGAATACCAGTGACCGATCCTGGCTCTCAACATTACGTGTCGACGTTTAGTCTGTACTAGGGAAGCTTCGGCAGTGGAGACCAGACAGCCCGTCCGTTCCTGCCTTCGCCCCCTAAAGGCCGCTTCGGATGCCCACTTGCCGTGGGCGACATTTCGTTCAGCAATGACCTTGGAAGGGGAATACACGGACGTTGCCAGGGTTTTAACGGACCGGCGAGTCGCTGTTTACAATCAGGTATGTCTCAACCACTGGCACGTTGGTTCTGAAATCCAGTTCGTCGTGCCCTCAAGCTCAACACCACGGGTCAGATTGTCCTACCTCTGTATCCTGTCGCAACCGGCTGCCGGCGAGGGTTCGAGGGGGATGGGGTTTTGCGTGGTGGCAAAGTCGGAGCTGAGGAGCGCTGGGCGAAGAGCCCGTTTTCAGTGGAGTGGAGCGCGCTGTCCGCGGAGAAAAATGCATTTTCAGCGGAATATCGCCTGCAAGTGAGTAGCCTGGGGGGGGGGGGGGGGGGGGGGCGAATACGATGATAGGAGGCGGACCGAGTACACCAGCAGTGTACTTGGCACAAGGCGAGGGTGGTGGGAGCGCAGGGAGAGGCGCTGGGGCGGCGGTGCAGTGGGGGTTCGTCTTGGATACCGCACTGTGTGATCTAGAACACGGGTGTCAACCTCGGTCCCAAGGTCAACCCCCCGAATTCTTAAGCTTCCACCCATCATCCTCCCAAACAAGCTATTCCCGTTGCACGCTTCGTCCACGTTCCCCGCGTGGCTGCATGTGGGGGATGTGAACATCGTGTGCTGGAGGGCGGGGCGGAGGTAGTGCTGCGGGTGGGGTGTTTATAATGAGGGCGATGGGGCTGAGGCCAACGTTGGTGCCGCTGCAGCGTTGTCGGGCACGGGGATGCTGATGGTAGGCGGAGCAGTGGTGGACCCGACAGAAGGCGAGCGCGTAGTCAGCGCGGGGAGTGGTGTAGAAGGCAGTGGTGCAGTAGATTCAGTCTTGCACAGCGTTCTGCGAGATCAACGACCAGGGTCAATTTTTACCCCCACCCCCACCGCACTCGCCTCGCACTCACCTCACAACCCCAACATTCAAACTCCTGCCCGTCATTCTTCCAACCCAACCATTCCCATAGTAATAAGCTACGCGTGGAAATGGAGGTGTAGGGCGTGTGGGTTATTAAGCTGGTGCGGTTGTCGTATCGTGGCGCCAAGTTGGGAAGATGGGAGACGTTACGATCATAGCCAGGCAAACGTGGCTTTTACGTACATAACCTCCTCGTCCACCTCTAACATTCATATCTTCAATGCTCCCCATTGTCGAGCCCTCTCTATCAATCGCGTAAGGCTTGTCGATGTGGAGGTAAACGTTCGCGGCACTCGTTTTGACACGTGTCATGTGTCCAGGGCATCCTTTGCGTTTGGAGTGCGCGAGGTCTTCTACTGCCTTCCCTGCTCACCACCGGCCCGCCATTTAGAAAGCTGCTCCGTCTGTTGGTTTCTTGATCATCTGTCTACCGAGGTATCGGGTCCCTCACCCACAAGCCAGGCACGGCATCCCCTACATATCGAAGTTTGAAGCATGTATGCTGACACGACGATTTATTCAGCTGTGGATCTACTCGCGCCACTATGAGTAAAGTTAAACCTTGCCAGGAACATAACAACCCATCGCATGTCGATATTGGCACGTCATCTCCTGGCCCGTCTGACGAGAGACTCGACTTGTGCGCGTACTGTTGACGTTGACTAGGTACTTGTCTGGCCGCTGTTAGAAGCTGATGAACGAGTACCGACTTACAAGTTATCAGTGGCGCATCGATGGCCCCGCACATTCAACGACACTTATTCTCCTCACCTCCACCTACGTGCACACGTAGCCAGCCATCCACCAACCTTCCGATTGCCACCGCGCGGGCATTCTGTCTTACCTGAGGCATGAACCACACCAAGCTTGCTGTGGGAATAGCTTGTTTGGGAGTCCGGATGCTGGGTCTGCAAGTGAGTGAGACGCTAACATGGTGGAGGAGGGGATCGAAGTCGACAACGGTCAGTGGCGGCTGATCCTACAGAATGCCTGCGCAGGACTATTAGACTAAATCCACTGCATCCCCGCCTACCACACCCCACCAGCGTCGACACCGACCTCGCCTTCTATTGAGTGCACAACCGCTCCGTCTCCCATCAGCGTACCCGCACCCCATAGGCCATCCATTTATCGTAACTAGTCTGCGAACAACGTGTTCTACCGATAACGCTAGACGAGCTGCTGGCGGCCCCAGTGGCGGAAGAGACCAAGGAAGATTGGTCCACCACGCGCCTGTTCGTCCTCATGTCGACCGCCAAAGGCGCGTCTTATAGGTATGCGAGTCGCGCCTCTGCTGGTCTTTGTGCTGACAACTGCCTTCGAGTATTCGCTTGTTTAAAGTTACAGGCGTTAGTAATCAACATCCTCATAACCTACAACAAGACATCCCATAGTACCAACCATCGCCCGAGCACACCCTTTCGCGGACAAGCTCCAGGCCTTCCTTCATCATGGGCTTTCGGTGTCTCACAGAATGTATGCTGTTGGCATCCCACTGGGGTCGGAGCTTACCGGCGAGCTCTACCGCTTTGTCGCGTGCACTGTGAATGGGATGACTGTCAACTCCGAGTTAAAAGGAACAGACCTGGTACCCATTCGGATCGATGGTAGTGGTATGGACAGAGGAAAGCACGCACACGGGACCCTCGTTCCGCAACGTTGACTTGAACTTTTTCCAACCACGTCTCTTCGCTGCTTTCATTCTATCAGACTTGGAAGCCAGCAAATACCCAAACCAGCCATGAGCTCGGCGGTCGGCGACCCCATAATTCTGGTTCACTCATCACTTTATTCGCTCGCGGTCGCAGGTTCACGGTACGTCCGGCGGTGGTGGCCTTACCCCGGCTACCCTCGGGGTCGTTTATTGGGCCCGTAAGCGGTTTCCCCATTTGCTTTGTAAAAACCACGTCCCACTGCTCTGCGTGCAGCAATGTTGGGGGTTCGACGGCAATCTTCTCGCACCGGAAAGCACGTTGTATTTTGGGGACACCTTGACACGGTGAAATCGCGATTAATCCCAATGATTGAAGGTCAAATACGTAGTAAGTTCTACATGAATGATGTCTCCCCATTGACAGCTATTTATCTAGTTCCTGAAGAGCTACCCAATCCGAGTGGGATGGGGTATTGCAATTTTATGCGCATCGTGCACAAGGGATTACAGGCAGCATATCGTTACGTTTGCTCAAAGCCCCGTCTCAGCCGTCGTATCACCGGTCCCAATTCTACGTTTATCGCTTGGCCCCCATGGCCAGGTCCATCCCAATACACGCGACAACAACGCCGGAACTAAGCCTTTTGCTCTCCTTCTAAGGGCCCCAATTTCAAAGATCACCATGATCAGTAATCTGCGAACGCCCAGGTCACGCCCTTCCTCCCGTACCCACGCTACCGCCTCTGCCAGTCCTAATCAGATCACAGCCTGGGGTGTGAGGCACTCTGACTTCATGGCTCGGCTTCTTCTGACTGGTGGGCGGTGTACACACCGAGGAGTGATGTGTGGAAGTTCGCTCTCACGCGAGCGTAATCGTATCCAGTCCCACTTGATACAAGTGACGCATTTTCTCGCCGTCTGTCACTTCGCCCAGTTTGCATTCCTTCTGGATCGCTCAAAATCCATCAGAACCACGTCATAAAGGGCGGATGGTGCCTGAAAAGATCACAGAAGCGTTCACTGGTCGTTTGCTGTGCACGATGAAGAACGCATGATGAAGAACGCGTGAAAGGTGCAAATATAGCCCACGAACAAATGTTCATCACACACCTACCACCTTACCCACCGCATTTCTAACTGGACACTTCCCCACTCAAGCCCGGGCCCAAAGATGCATCTTCCCCATTGGCGAAGAAAGGTGCGCTACATGCCAACCTCCTATGCGTGATCAACATATTCCGTAGGGCACACCCTCCCCAAAATCAACGATGTCAGAGACCGGAAGTGGAAGCCACGACAACACGACAGCTGGCTTATCTAGTGTGATCGGGTTCCTCGACGCCACGAAGGACCTGGTTCCTCTTGATGTTGCCAAGGGTGTTCTGTCGACGTTGAGCAACATCCTCACGATCGTAAAAGTATGTCTATGGCTATTTTCTCGTCCATACCTGACCTAGTCCCAGAATACTTTGCAAAACAAAGATGACTTTGCCGAACTCATCAGTCGGTGCCATAAGATAGCTAGGTCTATCAAGCGGGCCACTTATGGAAGATCCGAAGGCGACATTGATCCAAACTTTGCCGACGCTCTGGATGAACTGAAGAGGTGGGGTATTGTTCACGGTCACAGACCTAGATTGGCTCCTAATAACGACGCAGCTTCGTCAATCAAATAGAGAATATTGTGAAGAAAAAAGAGCAACGTAAACTCCGCTATCGGTTTATGACGGCGTCGGTAGATCGGGAGAGCATTGCGAATTGGAAAGAGCAATTGGACTCGTTTCTGCAGATATGGGACGTGCGTACGATAGCCATGGGACCTCTTGATTTTTGCTGAATTCACCCCCAGCACGAATTGATCATGCGCATAGACATGAAAATTAATAACAGTGAATGGATGCCGAAGGCGGGCATAGAGTCTATGATAGAGTCGTGAGTTCGTCCCGTATTTTTTTTTAATTCATTTTCCATGGTTGTGCTAGCAGCGAGCCCGATCATGAACCACCACCTGGGCGACCTCCGATGTTTTTTGGACGAGACGACCTCGTTCGAGACGCCGTAGAACGCCTTAGCCTCCAACATGTTGTTCTTGTTGGCCCGGGAGGAATTGGGAAGAGCACGATCGCAAAGGCGATCCTGAACGAAGACACGATTATTGCTAAATTCCAAGGTCGCCGGTTCTTCATCAGGTTTGATGACATCGACGCGTCGCAAATAACGTTTGACACATTCATTCGACGCATCGCTGGTGTTGTGGGTGTCAAGTCCACTCGCCTTAGCGCTATCAAAACATATCTAGCCATAAACAACATTCTTATCGTCCTCGACAACGCGGAGACCTTCCAAGACGCAGTATCCGGTTCAGATCGCATAGCAGAGGCAATCGACGAACTTGGTGCACTCCCGTCCGTTAGGATCATACTCACCACGCGAAACAGAAGGGTTTCAACGAACCTCCGCCGCATCGTCATCGACGTCCCTGCACTGGATCCGAGCGCCGCACGTGAAGTATTTACTGAAATCTATGGGACTGATGGCTCTCCAGCCATCATCGACAAGCTTCTGAAGGAATTGGATTTCCACGCGCTGTCCATCAATCTACTCGCTCACGTAGCCACGGAGAATCAGTGGACCCTCGATCAATTGATAACTGCATGGGAGAAACGGCAGACTGACTTATTGGAAGTTGGTGGTGGGAAGCTTCAGAGCTTATCTGTCACAATCGAGCTGTCGTTGGCATCCTCATCAATCAAGCAGCTGGGGAATACCGCTAGACATGTCATGCAGGTCGCAGCATTCCTCCCTCAAGGAACCAACGAGAAGAACCTGGAGGGTTTATTTCCGACTATACCGAACATACGCTCCATCATAGATGCACTGTGCCGACTCTCGCTCATGTACCGCAAGGCCAATGCTTTCGCGATGCTTTCTCCGATTCGCATTCACATATTGAACGCTCATCAAACCCACGGCCCCGCACTCCCTCTCGACTTGACACACATCAGAAATCACTATTACGCACAACTCGACGATGATGGGGCTTGGATCACAACAGAAGATGCAAATGTGGAGCGGTTAATTTCCCATGATCTTTCCCGAGCTACTGCACAGGACATGGAACTCGTCCACGAGGCTTGTTCACAATTCCTTTGCCTACTTATACGGCACAAACCACGTCCCACCTCCCTGTATACAGGAATTTTGGGCAAGCCTGAGAGCACTCCTCACCTTATCGATCAAAAGGAGTTCTTGTACCGGAAAGGATGGTCTATTTACTACCTTGGGTGTCTTGCAGCAGCGCTCAGCGACCGCAGAGAGGCTATCGACATATTCACCACTGCCAAACATCTCTTTGCCCATTATCAGGGGCACGAAATGACCGCACACTGCCTCGAGCGAGTAGCGCGACAGTACTCATCCTTGGGCAATGTCTCAGCTGCCGAGCGAACGTTCAAAGAAGCTTTGAATCTGAGACGGGAATATCACATTCTCAGCCCATACGATGAAGCCCGAATCAATCTGGACATTGGTACTGCCATGATGTTCAAAGGGCGGCTCCAAGAAGCTCTGACACTATTTACGAGTGCTAGGGAGTACTTTGATAGCACTGGTGACACCGGTGATATCGCCTGGGCTACGGGCTGTCAGGGGGAGGCGGAGTGGCACTCCGGGAACTGCGCAGCTGCGAGGCAACACTTCGAAACTCGATTATCTCTTGCCATCTGCATAAAGGACAATCATGAGCACGTACAGAGCCTTGCGCAGCTGGCGAGAGCAGAGGCGCGAGATGGGCACTACATGGAAGCACGCAAGCTTCTGGAGGAGGCCTTCACCCTTGCATCGGAGGGGAACGACGTTGGTTTTATCTGCCGAGTGTTGTGGCACCTAGCAGCACTCGCTAGTGATCTAGGGGAGTTCGACCATGCCAGGGACATCTTGAGGCGTGCTTTCGATGAAATGGCGATACGCGGGTGGCAATCAGTCAGTACAACCGCGATGACGAACGACTACTCTGCGCGCAACGAGTTTTTTGCGGGAGACTACAAGAAGGCCAGGGAGCTGTTTGCAATGGTGGTGGATTCATGCAATGAAATGTCCGATCTCGAGCTTCAAACCCGCAGCAGCAGGGCTCTTGGGGAGATTGCACTCCTGGAAGGGGACACAGCTGGCGCGAGAGAGTGGTTTATCAAAACCAAGAGAATATGCGATGAAATGGGGACACACCCTGACTTTCTGTACGTTTGGAACGATTTTTCCCAGCTGAAGGAGGAACATGACGGGTGGAAATTATTTCTGGAGGGACGGCTTCCATCCACCTAAGCTAGTTTCCGGTACCATCCAAGACCTATTTACACAATGTACCCTTACCGTACCGTTGCATCACCAGATCAAGGATGTTCGTGTCACACACATCGCAGCCGTATCTATTCTTCGTGTCGTGCACCCACATATCTAGAAAACTGAAGTACTTATTCATTCACGAGGGGGGAGGGTGTAGGGGGTTGGGCCGGTGATTCAGCCAGGGTGACGGGTCGCTCGAATAGCATTACAAACACGGGAAGACGTTTGCATAGCAAAACTAGCTGAAACGGACCCCTTAGACACAGAAAGTATATAGTCAGCGAACATCCACCACGCAGTTCGCCAAAGCTATCCTCGAATCCTTGCCTCACGAAAACGCAGCGATGGAAGCTTCGGAGATAGTCACATCCGCCGGTACAGCTGGGCACTTCGCGAGCCTCTCTGGGTCTCCTTCCAGCCGAGTCTTTCCTTCCGTAATCCTCGTGAACCGGACTCTCGACCTCCACACTACTAGTAATCTTGCTCCCCTCGCGCGATTCCAGCCATGAGCACGTCGTCCCCAGACAGCCTGCGCGTAGATCCCTCACGCATACGCCGCCCAGCCGTCCCACGCCTCCCCAGTCGCGTCGCTCAGTGCCGCAACAAAAGCCTGCATATCCGATCCGCCCAAATCAACATGCATGACACTCGGGAACGCAATGAAATAAAGTCTCGCTTCTTGGTCCTCCATCTCGACAGTGTTGTGACGCTCGGAAAGCCAATGGGGTGTATATTCGATCAGTGCGTGGGCTCGTTAATTCATTCCCTGTAGCGGCCCCTCCTCGCAGGCTATACTGTCATAGTTGTGCACGAAATGACTGTTATTGTAGTGAAATTAGTTGTGCAAGAATGACTGGCAGGGAGGTTACAGTAGTTTCATGCACCACTGCCTGGATGTCACACTCACCGAAAATTGTTGTGCATGACTCTCTGCAACCGCATCCCAGAATGTCATGCACAACGCTGTACCAGGGGGGCACACCCCTCATTTAGATACTTCCTTGGGTGTGATGCGCCATCACCGCCTCAGATGGGCCAAGATAGGCTTCTGCATCAACCTTGATTGCTTCGATTGCTTCCCT
>MU266715.1:0-19563 GCA_021014945.1 Leucogyrophana mollusca | reverse complement strand
GACAACTTTTGCTTTTACGAGAACTTGTCCTTCAAAGTTGTGAACGTCGAATAAGCAAGGTGCTTGCCTTGTTAACTACCAAGGTTGGTCGGCGCGAGTGAAGGGCGTAGATGACATATTTATCACCCACTTTCAAATAAGCCCGCATTTAGCTGTTATCGCTGCCGAGTGCTCATCCACAGCGAGTCTCGCCAACAATATAAGTTCCTCATGCGAAGACCCCGTCCGTCGCTCTAGCTGCCAACATCCACTCATACTCTCCTCTCGCACTCCCGCCTCAGACTCCTTGCACCGTCCGACCAGCCACACGTCCCCACGTCTACCTCATCAGTCTCCCCCGCATCGACTTCATCGACACTCTCCGCCGAAGAATCTGACAGACTGGACACTGATGGGGTACGCCGCACATGTGTCACGCATTGCCTACACTCCCGATGGCCGCTACTTCATCAGCAGCTCCGAGGGCGAGATCCGCGTGTGGGACGCCCATACAGGCTAAATTATCGGCTCACTACCTTAGGAGCACAGCAACATTGTGTCCCTGGTTGTCACTCCTGGCGGCAAAAATGTCATCAGTGGGTCTCATGATGGTGTTGTGCGCATCTGGCAATTTGGGTCAAGCATCTGCGTTCTTGGCGTATCGTTTCCTTTTCACGGCGACGGGGGGGGGCCGTAGCTGAGTCATGGTCACTGCCTTACATCTCCCCAGACGGTCATCGTATTTGAGACGTTTTTAACAGAACCATCGTCCGTATCTGGGACATTAAAACGGGGAAATTAGCGATGGAACCAGTCAGATGTGGTACACATCGGCATAGCCTGGTTGATAGATGGGCAACGATTTACGGCCGTGTTGGGGAACCGTGGTACCGTGCGCATGTGGGATGCTGTGACCAGACAGCTCGTGGTGGGGCCCTTCCAATTGGAAGACTCTCCCACTGTCTGTATGTTCTCTCGTGACGGACGGTGAATTATATGCGGAGCAAAGGACGACGTGATTAGGATCGAGGACGGGCGGGATGGACACCGCATCTTGTAAGACGTGAACTTGAAGGCCCAGTCCGTGGGTTTGCATTGTCACCAAACGGCAGGATGTTTGCCAGTGGCGCACTCTGCTATTCGCATTCGGGACGCCACTACCGGCGAGTGCGCCACTAATCCCCTTGGGCCCGGTATCTCCCATTTCCTCACTCCCACTCATCCCAAATGGGCTTACTCACCGGACGGTTAATTCCTTGCGATCCATACAGGCACTTTCGTCAAAGTCTGGGATGTAGGGGTTGCCATTGCGAGCTACCAAGCATCCAAGCAGCCTGTGCAAAACGATACCTTACAGGCGAGCGCGCACCTACCGATATTTATCTATCTTCGCACTAATAAGGTTATCTCTAGGTCAAAGATCAGAGTGCCACGCGTCCTCGTTGGAATGGCACGTCGGGAACCTGAGTCACATTCTCTGGCTCCATGTTTCCGACCTTAGCATTCACCCAACGTCTGCACCAAAGCCCGAGACAGCTCCTCTCGCACGAATGCTTTATCCCTTTGCTACCACAGATGTGCTCCCCGCTTTCACGACCCGCCGCCCAATGTGTTTGCCAATCGGATTCCCCACCCACACTCGACCCGTCTTGGCCGTGGCTTGAGTTGATTCTAGGGCAGAGATCCATATCCTGTGGCGCCCTTACACTTGCGGCTCGTGACGGGAAGGCTGAGCACTGAGCATTGATAAGGGAGCTTATCACTCGGAGCAGGCTCCTATCCTGTCCCGGCAGGTACTCACGACGCGTCTTGTCCCATTCGTGGCTGATTGATTTGTGATGATATGCCAATCTGCCCTGAAATAAATGGAATCACTCTGTTTGAGCGTTTACAGTGCACGAGGAAGAACACGTGAGGGGTGCAAATATAGCCTGCGAAGCGCCCCTCGATCCAACACTCACTGCCTCCGCTCCCACTGCATCTCTTTGGATACTTTCTCAGTCAAGCCAAATAATGCCTCGGCCCAACTGGCGGGGAAAGGTGAGCGACGTGTCGACCTCTGATGCCGTGACCAACATCTTTCTCCAGGGTAAAACCTCCTCAAAATCATCTGCGATAGAGACCAAAAGCCATGATAGCACCGTAGCTGTTCTGTCCAACGTGATAGGGCTTCTCGACACCACCAAAGACCTGGTCCCTCTTGACGTGGCCAAGGGTGTTCTTTCGACGTTGAGCAGCATCCTCACGACCGTCAAGGTTTGTCTATACTTCTTTCTAGACCATGACCGACCTTGATCTCGCAGAATACCATGCAAAATAAAGACGATTTTACAGAAGTCCTCGATCGGTGCGAGAAGATAGCCAATTCCGTAAAGCGTTCAACCTGCGGGAGACCCGAAAGTGACACTGATCCAACCCTCGTCCGAGCTCTTGACGAACTGAGGAGGTAGATATATCACCCGTCGCACACTTGGATATCCCGCTAATGGCGACGAAGCTCCGTTGACGGTATAGAGAAGACCGTCAAGGCAAAAGAGCAACGTGCACTCCGTTATCGAGTGTTTTCTGCGTCGGTAGACCGGGAGAGTATTGCCAAGTGGAAGGAACAATTGGATTCGTTTCTACGGATATGTGATGTGGGTGCGACACCTGATGGTATCCCCAACGTTTGCTAAATTCACCCTCAGCACGAGTTGATTGTGCACATCGACATGGAAATCGGTAACATCGGACGAACGCTTAAGGGGGGCATGGACACGACGGCGTGAGTTGGTCCTCTACCTTTATCTAAACTATCCCCCATGGCGGATGTAGTGGCGAACCCGACCGTGAACCGCCACCTGGACGACCTCCGATGTTTTTCGGACGAGACAACCTCGTTCGAGACGCGGTAGAAAGCCTTCGCCTCCAACATGTCGTTCTTGTCGGCCCGGGTGGAATTGGGAAGACCAGCATCGCAAAAGCGATCCTGAACGAGGGCTCGATCGTCGCTGAATTTCAAGATCGCCGGTTCTTCGTCAGCTTCGACAGCATCGATGCGTCACAAATCACTTTTGACACGTTCATTGGACGCATCGCTGATGTTTTGGGTGTCAAGTTCACTCGCCTCAGCGCCATCAGAGCATGTCTAGCCGCAAACAACGTCCTCGTCGTCCTCGACAACGCGGAGACCTTCCAAGACACTGTATCCGGTGCAGATCGCATAGCAGAGGCCATCGACGATTTCGGGGCATTGCCATCTGTTAGGATTGTACTCACCACGCGAAACAGAAGGGTCTCGACGAACCTGCGCCGCATCATCATCGACGTCCCTGCGTTGGATCCGAGCGCCGCGCGTGAAGTATTTACTAACATCTATCGGACCGATGGCTCTCCAGCCAGCATCACCATAATGGACAAGCTTTTGAAGGACCTGGACTTCCACGCGCTGTCCATCAATCTACTCGCCAATGTAGCGGCGGAGAATCAGTGGACCCTCGGTCAATTGACGAGAGCGTGGGGGGAACAGCATACTCGTTTGTTGGAAGTTGGTGGTGGGAAGCTTCAGAGCTTATCTGTCACTATCGAGCTGTCGTTGGGATCTTCGTCAATCAAGCAGCTGGGGAATGACGCTAGGCATGTCATGCAGGTCGTGGCATTCCTCCCTCAAGGAATCGAGAAAAAGAACCTGGAGGATTTATTTCCGTCTATACCAAACATACGCTCCATCATAGACGCACTTTGCCGACTCTCGCTCATGTACCGCAAGACCGAAGCCTACACAATGCTTTCTCCGATTCGCATTCATATATTGAACACTCACCAAGCCCGTGACACCCCTCCGCTCGACTTGACAGAGGTCAGAAATCACTATTACGCACAGCTCGACGACGAAGGGGCTTGGATCACAACAGAAGATGCGAATGTGGAGCGGTTAATTGGTCACGATTTTTCTCAAGCTACCGTCAAAGACGTAAAATCCATCTACCAGGCTTGTTCGCAATTCCTCTGGCTGCTTATGCTGTACAAACCACGCCCTACTTCCTTGCGCACAGCAATCTTGGGCAAGCCTGGTCGTACCTTCCATCTTGTCGACAGAGAGGCGTGCATGTGCGTTTACTATCTCGGGCATCTTGCAATACTTCTCAGTGAAGAGAGAGAGGCCATCAACCTATTCACCACTGCCAAACGTCTCTTCGCCCACTATCAGGAGCACGAGATGACCGCACGCTGCCTCGAGCAAGTAGCGCAATTGCACTCGGTCTTGGGCAATGTCTCAGCTGCCGAACAAACGTTGCACGAAACTTTGAATTTGAGAGGGGAACATCACATTCTCAGCCCACATGATGAAGCTCGAACCAATGTGGCCCTCGGTCATGCCATGATGTGCAAAGGGCGGGTCCAAGAAGCTCTGACACTGTTTACGAATGCTCGGGAGCACTTTGATAGCACCAGTGATGCCGGTAATATCGCCTGGGCTGCGGGCTGTCAGGGGGAGGCGGAGTGGCATTCCGGGAACTATGCGGCTGCGAGGCAACACTTCGGAACTCGGTTATATCTCGCCATCCGCATAAATGACAATCTTGGGCATGCACAGAGCCTTACGCGGCTGGCGAAAGCCGAAGCGCGAGACGGGAACTACGTGGAAGCACGCAAGCTTCTGGAGGAGGCCCTCGCTCTTGCATCAGAGGGGAACGACGTTGATAATGCCTGCCAAGTGTTGTGGGAACAAGCAGCGTTCGCTAGTGACCAAGGACATTTCGACCGTGCCAGGGATATCTTGAGGCGTGCTTTCGGTGAAATGACGACACGAGGGTGGCAACCAATCAGTACAATAGCGATGATGAACGACTGTGCTGCACGCAACGAGTTGTTCGCAGGGGACTACGAAAAGGCCAGGGAGCTTTTCTTGGGGGTGGTGGACTCCTGTGATGAAACTTCAGATCTCGAGCTTGAAACCCGTAGCAGCAGGGCTCTGGGGGAGATCGCGTTCATGGAGGGGGATATTGCTGGCGCGAGAAAGTGGTTTACCAAAGCCCAATCACTGTGCGATGCCACGGGGAGACATCCTGACCTTCTGTACGTTTGGAACCTACATACTCAACTGAAGGAGGAACATAACGGGTGGAAATCATTTCTGGAGGGACGTCTTCCATCCGCCTAAGCTAGTTTCTGGTAAACCGAAGGCTAATTTACACAATGTACCCTTACCATACAGTGGTATCACTAGATCAACTCATATTCGTGGCACGCCGCCGTATCTATCCTCCCCGTTGTGCGCCCGCATATCTAGAAAAGCGAGCTACATATTCATTCACGAGGGGGGGGGGGGGGTCGTGGGTGGGCATATGGTTCGACCAGGATGACGGGTCGCTCGACAAGCAGTATAAGCACGAGAAGACGTTTGCATAGCGAATCTGGCGGAAACAGACCCCTAAGACACAGAAAGTAAACAGTTAGCGAACACCAACCGCGCAGTTCGCCAACACCATCCTCGAATCCTCGCCTCATGCCAACGCAGCAACGGAACCTTTTGGGACGGTCACATCCGCCAGGACAACCGGGCACCTGGCGAGCCTTTTTGAGTCTCCTTTTAGGTCCTTCCTCCCGTTATCCTTGTGAACCGGACCTCTCGACTACCACACTAATCTCGTCCCCCTTGCGCAATTCCAGCCACGAACCCATGAAGGTCGATACGCGGACTTCCATCCATTTGCCTCGGACAACCACAGGAACCGTACCCTGGGAGTTCGGTCGAAGATCAAATACTTGCCGTCGACGCAGAGTACCGACGTGACAGTGTGCGAGTGAGGCACGGCTTAAGGGCGGGGTTGTGGCATGACTCGTATGCGGGGTTGCCGTGTGGTGAGGGCAGGTACGCCCCTGTGTGAGCACCTCCCGTTCGCGCGCCAGATAATGGAGAACTTTGAGGTCAGGTGGGTGCTGGAGAAAGACGTAAGCATAGCTTGAGGAAGGCTGGGGATGAGGCTCGTGTGCGTGACGCTGTGGCGACGGGAGTGAGACTTCGTATACGAGCGTGCACTAGTCTATGTCACTGGAACGTAGCCGTCTCTGAGACCCGCGATGACCGTAGTGGAGAGTCAGGCCCTGGACCAACAGAGAGGCACACATTCGGCGGAAGTAACATGTTCGGGCGACGTTCTCGCTCTCCCGGTTCGCTTTCCCTGCGTCAGCCTGGTGTTCGAATACAGAAGGTACGCGGTGAAAGGAGTAGGCTGTCGTAATATGAAGAGGTGGCTGAAATACAGACAGGGGGGTGGGACCGTGCTGCGTCACATGCCTTGTTACCGCGCGCGCTTGTCAGGCGTGGTGTGGTGGTCCACAGAGCGGCGCATTGCATTAACGTGGGAGAGATGAGGCGGATGTTGGGTATGCGAGGGGAAAAGAGGAATAACCCGGACGTCGATAGCGGCGAGGAGCAAGGAGGGAAGTGTGGTAGTGAAGCAGGGGAAGATGGTGTTTAGGAGGCAGGGGAGCATGCCCGAGATCGTAAGGATGGCCGCGAGGAGGCAAGAGCCTGTCGCACGTGCTCTTGGGGTGGCATGTTAGAGAAGGATGTGGGGTGCTAGAGATCGTAGTCGAAAGGGCATCTGCTCGGATCACACGCGGCCCCTCGTCGTGCGTCGCGACGACAATTACGAGGAGAAGGCGGCGGCGAGGAGCGAGGTTCGGGGTCCAAGCGCGCCGGCGAACCCGCAGCCCGAGAGGACATCATCAAGTGGAGCGTGGAACGTGAACGTCAAGGGCGTCAAGTGTGATCGACTTCCACCTGTTCACGCCAGGAACCGTACAAGGAACCATTTTCTATCACATCAACCCATAAATCCCTCCGCTCTCCACTTTCAGCGCGTGTGAGCAAGCAGCCTGGGGAGTGCGGGTACGCTGATGGAAGGCGGAGGAGTGGTGTACCTGGCAGAAGGCGGGCACCGTGTTAGCGCAGTGGGTGGTGCGGTAGGCAGAGGTGCAGTAGATAGAGGCTCGTGCAACGCAGCGTTCTGCGAGAGCGACCACCATGGTCGAGTTCTGTCCCCACCTGCATGCTAACATCTCACTCACCTCGGAACTCCGGCATTCAAACTATTGCCCGTCAGTCTTCCAACCCAGCCAATCTCGAAGTGACTCGGAGTTGCGTGGGGAGGTGTGGGGTGTGTGGGTTGTCATATGTATCGGGGTGCCAAGTTGCGAAGATGGGAGGCAGAGAGGACGTCGTCAAGTGGAGCATGGAACATGAACGTCGAGGGCGCTAAGCGAGACCGATCGTCACCTTGTCTGTGCCAGCAAGCGCACAGGGAACCATCAACAATCACACCAGCCCATAAATACCTCCACCGAACCCACCCCCAGCACCGACTGCCCCCCAGGGAATGGGAGAGCCACGTTGAGCCCGTGTGAGCAAGTGGACGGGAGTATGCGGGTACGCTGACGATAGGCGGAGCAGTGGTGCACCCGACAGAAGGCGAGCCCGGTGCCAACGCAGGGAGCAGTGCGGTAGGCAGAGGTGCAGTAGATTCAGTCCTGTGGAGCGTTCTGCGAGATCAATGTCCAGGATTGATCTATCCAAACGCCACAAACTTCTGTCTCCATCTCCATTGCACTGACATCTCGCCTCGCATCCATACTCCTGCCCGTCAGTCTCCCAACCCAGCCATTCCTGTGCGTGGAGGATGTGGGGTGCTAGAGATGATATTTGAAGGGGCGTTTGAGCAGATCACACGCGCTCGGACGGCAGACCTCGAACCGAGAGCGACGGGACAGCGTGATGGCTTCTTGCGTACGGGTCCAGCTCGTGTGCGCAGCGTTTCGTCGTGCGCCACGTCGTGGTCACACTTACTGCGAGAAGGCGACGAGGCGGCGCCGGGGGGCCAAATTTGTTGCACGAGTCCAAGCGCACAGGTGGCTAGAGGGGCCGTCGTCGAGTGGAGCGTGGGGCGTCAGAGTCGCGGGCGTCAGCGTGATCGATCGCCACCTTGTCTGCACCGGTAACCGCACAAAGAACCATCAACCATCACACCCTGCGAAAGGACACAACGAGCCGCCTGAGCAAGTAGCCTGGAGGGCATGCTGACTGTAGGTGGAACAGTGGTGTACCGGAGGCGAGCCCGAGTGGGGTGTCAGCGAAGGGAGCGGTGCAGCTGAGCAGGCACGAGTGTGAATTTAGTCACGTGCATCGTCCCGCGAGATGAACGACCACGATCAACTTGAACTTTTATGACCACCTTGCAACCCCAGCATCCAAACACCTTCCCGTCAGTCTTCCAACCCAGTCATCCCCATAGTAAGCTGCGTGTAGAGTTGGAGATGTAGGGCGTGTGGGTTGAGTTAGTGTTGTTGTCGTATCGGGGGAGACGACACCCAGGCAAGGGCAAAGTTGAAAATTGAAATGTGAGTTTTACCTAATCTCCTCGTCCACCTCCCACGGCCATTCTCTCCGTCGTCGAGGCCTCCCTATCAATCGCGTACGCTCCCCAATGCGGAGGTGAACGCCAGCTCCTCCTCCGACATGTGTTATGTATCCAGGGCACCCATTGCGTATGGAGTGTGTGAAGTCTTGTACTGCCTTGGCGACTTATCCGCTCGCCACCGACCACTCCATGCGTCTCTTTCTTGCTCTGTGTGGACAGATATTTCACTCCCGCAAGCCAGGCACGATGTCCCTTACACATCGAAGCCTGAAGTATACATCCAGACACGACTGTTCATTGAGCCAAAGTTCGTCATGTCCCCCTCTCGCACTCCCGGCGCCGTCCGACCAGCCACACATCCCCATGTCCATATCGCCAGTCTCCCTTGCATCGACTTCATCGTGAGCCTCACCGAAAGAATCTGACAAACCACAGTACTATACAAGGGGCATACCGAACTTGCGTCGCGCATTATCTACACTCCCGAGGGTCACTACTCAGCAGCAGCTCCCAGGACGAGATCCGCGTTTGGGACGTCCATACGGGTGAAACTGTCGGTTCACCACTTGAGGGGCACAGCGACTGAATTGTATCCCTGGTTGTCGGTACTGGCGGCAAAAATGTCAGCAGTGGGTCTCATAACGGTACTATGCGCATCTGGCAATTTGGGTCAAGCAGTTCCATCCGCGTCCCCGACATATCGTCCCCATTTCACGATGACGGGGCCTTGTGACCGAGTCATGGTCACAACCCTACATTCCCCCAGACGGTCGTCGTGTTTCAATCGTCAACAGAAGCATCATCCGCGTCCGGTAAGTTAAGCCAGGGAAGCTGACGATGGAACCAGCCGAGTGCGGTACACATATCAAGTCGATAATCTGATCGAGAGACGGGCAATAATTTGCGGCCTTTTCGGAGAACGACTTTACTGTGGTCGTATGGGATGCTGTAACTGGACAGCTCGTGGCGGAACCTTTCCAATTGGAAGACTCCTACTGTCTGTAAGCTGTCTCGCGACGGACAGCAAATTATATACGGAGAAAGGACGGAAATATTTGGATCGTGGACACATGAGATGGACATGGCACCTTAGGACTTTTGGTAGGACATAAAACCCCAGTTCGCGGTTTGCATTGCCACCCGACGGGAGGATGTTTGCCAGTAGCGCACTCTATCCCATGATTCGCATTGGGACGCCACTACCGGCGAATGCGTCGCCGATCCCCTTGGGTGCATTATTTCCCATTCCTTAGTTCCCGCTTATCGCAAGTCACCTTAACGCGCTCCGACACCCTTGACGCCAGGGCTAGGCGCCATCAACCTGCACCCTCAGCTCGTCCGTTCTTACCTTCGCCTTGCAAAAGGCCACTCTAGATGCCCACTTGCCGTGGGCGATATCTCGTCCAGAAATATACTTTGCAGCAGAATAGATAATTTTTACAACAACCTAACGAGTCGCTTCCTTACAATTGAACCTGCTGACACTGGTTCCCAAGTTCAGTTCATTGCGCCCTCAAGCTCAACACCACACGTCTAGCCAACGTCTAGCCATCCTACTTTCGTAGCCCCGTCGCAACCACACATGTTTTCGCCATCGTAACTTCAAGCTGTTACCACGCCTTTGTGCGACTGATCACGATCATCGCCGCGTTCTTCCACCGCTTACTCGTGATCGGACCCCCTGGCGCGATCTATCCATGGGAGAAAGCCCCGATGCTGCTGGTGTGAAATACTAGGAGATAGTGGCTCAAAGGTGGGCGGACATCCATCCACGAGTCATGTCATGGTCTCTTTGTACTGATAGGATCTATGTCTATGTTAGAGTTCCGCCAATCCTCGCTGGAGTGGTAAGCCAGCCGCCTCCCACGTTTTCAGGTATGGTGTTCTAAATCAAACGGGGAGGATCTGCGCATGCGTACCTCCTCGTGACATCCATTAACCTCCGCCGTAAGCCAATCACACGCATGGAAAATACTGATATTGCTGAGCTACTCGCCCCCACAGATCCCGGCTACGACATCTCCTGGACGCACCAAAGAACCAATCCCTCAGTCCATTGTGTGTTTCGATTCTCGACGTGGGACAATCATTTATCTGCCCCGCGTCGGATCCATCGAATGATTTCTCCCCAGCTACCCGCGACCATATCATATCCACTGAGCGCACCGAAGGCCGGGGTACCACCAATGAGCGCACCAAAGGGCTTGAGCCAGCCCAGGCATCAGAGTCCAGTCCATACCCGTTTCTCTCGCCGGATGGGCTGACAGAACGGATGCACTCGCTGCAGACCACATCGACAACAAGACCCAAGACCAAAGGCACACAATCATCAGCAGGCTGTGAACACATAGACGAAACATATCCCCACCCTCACACTTCCCTCTTCGTCCACAGGAGATCTCCCACATGGCTTTAGGCACGGCTTTGCGCAAGCAAGGATGGTCGTCAAGCAGCCGGAAGCATGCCTCCACCAGCTGCTGCTGATGGTGGCGCTCAGAAAGCCGATGAGGTTTGTATGCAATCAATACATGCGCTCGTTTGATCTTGATGATACATTCCCCGTCGTGACTGTATGCGGCACCTCCTCGAGACCGGAGCGACCCACGCTATGGCGCCGCAACGCTGCGAGGGACACTGGGACACGGAGGCTGAAGACAGCGATGCGGAGACATGGGTGCTTAGACGCCTTGTGTTTCGGAGAGCACTTCAGGAGGTGGAGACAGTTGCGGTAGGCAAGTCGAGCTCGCGTCACTGTGGTATATAGTCATTTGGACTTTTATCCTGGGTCTGGTCTCGCAAAACGAAAATTCCGTAGCCAGCCCTTCACCCCGCGTTCCCGATCGCAGCCCGGAGAGAGGGAATTTTCACCCGGGTTTACTTGGAAGAAGTCGGGCAGTGGGAAGTCGTTGGGATTGAGAGTCGTACAGGTGGATGGTACGAGACCCCACAGGCCGAGGGACACTGCCAGGCGCCGTCCTCTGCGTGAAGCCCATGTCTACCGTATTAATTTTCCCTCATATCCTCGTCCAGGTGCTCCGGATGGCGGGGCTGCTAGCGAGGGTTCATGAAGGCATTCGTAGGGGTAAAGTCGGGGCTGATGAGGGTGGACGCGAAGAGCGCGTTTTCAGTGGAGTGGAACACGTTGTCCGTGGAGAAAAATGCGCTATCGGCGGAATATCCCCGGTGAGAGAGTGGCCTACAGGGCACGGGTACGACAATTAGGAGGCGGAGTGAGTGCAGCAGCAGCGCACTTTGCCAAAGGCGAGGGTGGTGGGAGCACAGGGAAAGGGGCCGTGGGTGGCGGTGCAGTGGGGTTCGGCCCGCGCGCCGTTCTGCGTGATCTAAAGTGTCAACTTCGATCCCCAGTTCCCCCGCATTTCAGTCGTCCTCCCAAATAAGTTATTCGGCCAGTTACATCTCTTTGGCTTCGGGCGTCCTGTTGTTCAACCTCGGATGGTGAGCTCAGATACCATATGCCCTGCAAGAGGTAAGTACGATTTTTCATTCGTTATCGATCCTTTCAGGCACTTCATATATCGTGCCCATCGCAGGGCCTCTTCCTTGGTTACTACCTGACGCAAACCATCCAGCTACTCGTGTGTGACATTCTTGCTGCAACTTCCTGTCCAACCTGCTCGCTGTTGAATCAACGTGGCTGGAAGGGATGATGTACTCGATAACAACAAGCTTGCCCTGTGGGGGCTAATGCTCCTCGTGTTATGCCGATATAGCATCGGAATGAGATAGAAGCGATCTCTGCGTGTTGATCGGCACGAGGAAAACACACAAAAGCAAGTCTTGCCTGCGACATCAGGCCAGCGCATGGATTATGTGCCCAAGCCCCGTTCTTGAAGGCGAGCCTTCGTCGTAACACCCACCTCCCCAATCCCAATCCTCTCCCATCCCATCCGACTTTTTGGACGTTCGCGCTCAAGCACAAAGATGCCTTGGTTTACATGGTGGGGAAAGGTACGCGGCGTATCAGCCTTCTACCACTGTAAATAACATGTCCCACAGGCTAAGACCTCCCCAAAATCGTCCACGTCAGAGACCCAGAGTCACGAAAACGCTTTAGTTGCTTTATCCAATGTAATAGTGGCACTGGGCACCGCCAAGGACCTCGTCCCTATTGACATAGCCAAGGGCGTCCTTTCGACGCTGAGCAGTATCCTAACGGCCGTCAAAGTACGTCTATGGTTGTCTTCTCGACCATGACTGACATTGTCGCAGAATACTGTGCAAAACAAAGACGACTTTGCGGAAATCATCGGTCGGTGCCGTAAGATGGGCAGTTTTATCGAGCGAACGACCTGCGGAAAATCCGAAGGCGACATTGGTCCGACCCTTGTGCGAGCTCTGGGCGAGTTGAAGAGGTAGGATATCACTCGGTCGTGCAGCTAGATATGCTGACAAGATCGTCCAAGCTTTCTTGATGGAATAGAGAGGATTGTGAAGGAAAAAGAGCAACGTAAACTCCACTTTCGGTTCATTTCAGCGTCGGTGGACCGGGAGAGCATTGCAAAGTTCAAGGAGCAATTGGATTCGTTTCTGCAGATGTGGGACGTGCGTACGATAGCCAATAGGTCCTGTTGTGCTGTGCTGAATTCATATTCAGATCGAGTTGGCCGTGGACGCGGACATGACACTGAGGAAGGTTGACGGGAAGATAGACAGTGTTGACACGAAGATAGACAAGGTTGGCATGGGAATTGAACAGATTTTGCAGGGAACCGTGTTGATGAAGCTGTGAGTTTGTCTTATCTATCTTTCTCGACCGCTCCTCATACCATTGCAGCGACGAACCCGACCGTGAGCCACCCCCTGGGCCACCTCCGATGTTTTTCGGACGAGACGACCTCGTTCGAGACGCCGTAGAAAGCCTTGGCCTTAAACATGTCGTCCTCGTCGGCCCTGGTGGAATCGGGAAGAGCACCATCGCAAAGGCGATCCTGAACGAGGACTCAATCATCGCTAAATTCCAAGGTCGCCGGTTCTTCGTCAGGTTCGATGACATCGATGCGTCACAAATCACGTTTGACACATTCATTCGACGCATCGCCGATGTCTTGGGTGTAAAATCTGCTCGCCTCGGCGCCATCAAGACACGTCTAGCTGCAAGCGACGTTCTCATTGTTTTGGACAACGCGGAGACCTTCCAAGATGCTGTATCTGGTGCAGGTAGCATTGCAGAAGCTATCGACGATTTTGGGGCGCTACCGTCTGTTAGGATCGTCCTCACCACTCGGAACACAAGGGTATCAACGAACCTGCGCCGCGCTATTATCGACGTCCCTGCGTTGGATCCGGGTGCCGCACGCGAAACATTCACACAGATATATCGGACCGATGGCTCTCCAGCCGTTATCGACAAGCTTCTGAAGGATTTGGACTTTCATGCGCTGTCCATCAATCTACTCGCTCATGTGGCCACAGAGAATCGGTGGACTCTCTATCAGCTGATGAGTGCATGGGAGAAACAGCAGACTCGCTTGTTGGAAGTTGGTGATGGAAAGCTTCGGAGCTTATCTGTCACGATCGGGCTATCACTGGCATCCTCGTCAATCAAGCAGCTGGGGAACGACGCCAGGCATGTCATGCAGGTCGTCGCATTCCTCCCTCAGGGAATCAACGAGAATAACCTGGAGGGTTTGTTTCCGACTATACCAAACATACGCTTCATCATAGACGCACTCTGCCGACTCTCGCTCATGTACCGCAGGGCCGACGCTTATGGAATGCTTTCTCCGATTTGCATTCACATCTCGAACACTCAAGACGCCCGCGACACACTCCCTCTCGACTTGACACACGTCAGAAATCACTATTACGCACAGCTCGACGATGAAGACGATGAAGGGGCCTGGATCACAACAGAAGATGCGAATGTGGAGCGGTTAATTGCTCATGATTTTTCTCAAGCTACCGCCGAAGACGTAAAATCCATCTACCAAGCTTGTCAGCGATTCCTCATTCTGCTTACGCAGCACAAACCACGTCCCACTTCTTTGCGCACAGTAATCTTGGGCGAGCCTGGACGCACCTTCCATCTTGTCGACAAAGGGGCATCCTCGTGCGTTTACCGCCTCGGATGGCTTGCAGCAGCGCTCAGTGACTACAGAGAGACCATCAACTTATTCTCCACTGCCAAACGTCTCTTCGCTCACTATCGGAACCACAACATGACCGCACGCTGCCTTGAGCAAGTAGCAAAACAGTACTCAGCCTCGGGTAATGTCTCAGCTGCCGAGCAAACATTGCAAGAAGCTTTGAATCTGAGACGGGAACATCACATTCTCAGCCCAGATGATGAAGCTCGAATCAACCTGCACCTTGGTGATGCCATGATGTACAAAGGGCGGCCCCAAGAGGCACTGACGCTGTTTACGAGTGCTCGGGAGTACTTTGATAGTACCGGTGACGTCAGTAACATCGCCTGGGCTGCGGCCTGCCAGGGGGAGGCGGAGTGGTATTCCGGGAAGTACGCGGCTGCGAGGCAACACTTCGAGACCCGATTAGCTCTGGCCACCCGCACGAACGACAATACCGGGCGTGTATGGAGCCTTAGGTGGCTGGCGATAGCAGAAGCGCGAGACGGGCACTACATGGAAGCACGCGAGCTTCTGGAGGAGGCCTTCACCCTCGCATCAACGAAGAACGATGTTGATAATACCTGCCGAGTGTTGTGGTACCAAGCAGCACTCACTAGTGATCGAGGGGATTTCGACCGTGCCAGAGACATCTTGACGCGTGCTTTCGGTGAAATGGCGACACACGGGTGGCAATCAGCCGACACAACAGCGATGACAAATGACTGTTCTGCACGCAACGAGTTGTTCGCAGGAGACTTTGAGAAGGCCAAGGAGCTTTTCTTGGGGGTGCTGGACTCTTGTGATGAAATATCGGATTTCGAGCTTCGAACCCGTAGCAGCAGGGCTCTGGGGGAGATTGCGCTCTTGGAGGGGGACATTGCTGGTGCGAGACAGTGGTTTACCAAAGCTAAGTCACTGTGTGATGAAACGGGGACACATCCTGACTTTCTGTACATTACGAATGAACATGCCCAGTTGAAGGAGGAACATAATGGGTGGAAATTATTTCTGGAGGGACGTCTTCCGTCCGCCTAAGCTAGTTTCTGGTACTACCGAAGGCTTATTTACACGGTATACCCTTACTATGCAGTGGTTTCACTAAATCAACTCATGTTCGTGGCGCGAGCCGTATCAATTCACCGTGTCGTGCATCCACATCTCTAGAAAAGCGAGGTACTTATTCGTTCACGGAGGGAGGGGGTGGATGCATGGTGCGACCAGGATGTCGGGTCGCTCGACAAGCAGTACAAGCACGGGCAAGCACCTCTATGGTCGCGCAGCATACTACGTGGTCGACGGTATCGGTCCATCTCATCCCAGTGACGGAGATCTTCGAATCACGCGGTACGGGGGGCAGCTTTCCCGACGATTCAGACTGTGCGCCGAGAGCTTCGCATCTCATTGTGTTTGGGAAATTCTTGACCGTAAATTGCAAAGAGACTGTTGCATCTCGAAGAGGTAGATGAAGCCTTGCCGAGTCTGGAAGTATGAAGGCAGACACGCGCTTCAATCAATTCGCCTCGAACGGCAACAGGAACCTTATCCTAGGAGGTATCCGTCGAAGATAGAATGCTTGCCGTCGACGCCGAGTACCGACATGACAGTGCACGAGTAGCAGCACGGCGTATACGCGGGGCTGCGGCACGACTTGTACGCGGGGTTACCGTATTCGATGGGGCCAGGTACACCTCTATGGGTGCGCCTCGAATATGGAAGCGGGTACGTGCACTTCGATCAATTTAACAACGGGAACTGCATTCTAGGAGGTATCCGTCGATGATGGAACACTTACTGTCGACGTTGAGTACCGACGTGAGAGTGTGCAAGTAGCAGCAGGCATATGCGCCGGGTCGCCATGGTTGATGAGGGCAGGTACACCACTGTGCAAGCACCTCCCGTTCGTGCGCCGCATAATGGAGAACTTTGAGGTCGAGTGGGTGCTGGAGAAGGACGCAGGCATAGTTGGGGACGGGCTTGCGTGGGTGACGCTGTGGCAACGAGAACGAGACTTCGTTAGTCGAGCGTGCACCACAGCCGAAGTAACTGGAATGCAGCCGTGGCCTGGAAACCCGCAGAAACCGTAGCGGACAAGGCCCTGGACCAACAGAGAAACACACCCTCGAAGTAACACGTTCGAGCGACGTGCTTGCTCTCCAAATTCGCCTTCCCCGCGCCAGAGTGACCTTCGAATACAGGGGGTACACGGCGAAAGAAGTGGAGAGGTAGCTGGAACACGAAAGAGGGAGGTGGGATAGAGTTGCACCGCATGCCCTCTTCCCGTGCGCACCTGTCAGGCGCGGCGTGCCGGTCCATAAAGCGAGGTATTAATCGATGATTTCTATGCCTGCATGGATGTGGCGGGTGAGACAGATGCTGGGTATGCGAGATGAAATGAGTGGTAATTCAGACGTCGATAACAGTGAGGAGCAAGGAGGGGGGGATGATAGTGATGCGGGGGGGAGATGATGTTCAGGAGGAGAGGATGCCTGAGAGTGGGGGGATGGTCGTGAGGAGGTGAGACGAGAGCGGCCGCGAGTTGATGCTAGAGAAGGATGTGGAGTGCTAGAGATCATATTCGAAGGGGCCTCCGATCGCACCACACGCGCTCGGATGGTAGACCTTGTACCGGAAGCGACAGAAAAGCGCGATGACCACTTGCGTACGAGTCCAGCTCATTTGCGTAGCGCTTCGTCGTGTGTCGCGGTGACACTTTCGCTGAGGAGGCAACGAGTGAGGAGGCGGCGACGGCGAGGGGCGAGGTTTGTTGCACGAGTCCAATTAAGTGCAGCCGCGAACCCGCAGTCCGAGATGACGTCGTCGAGTAGAACGTGAACATCGAGGGGGTCAAGCGTAATCGACCGCCACGTTGTCCGCGCCAGCAACCGCACAAGGAACCATCAACCATCACACCGCCCATAAATCCCTCCACCGAGTCCAGTCGCAGCGCCGACTCTGCTCTCCGGCGACTATTGGGAGAGCCATTTGAGCTCGTGTGAGCAGGTAGTCTGGAGGGTGCGGGTACGCTAATGGGAGGTGGAACGGTGGTGTACCCGGTGGAAGGTGAACGCGTTGTCAGCGCGGGAGTGATGCGGTAGGACGGGTGCAGTAGATTTAGTCTTGTGGAGCGTTCTGAATCTGAGATCAATGACCGGGTCAACTTCTATGCCCTCCACCAGGCTAGCATCTTACTCACCTCGCAATCCCAGTCTTCCAACCCAGCCATTAATTTCGATAGTAAGCTGCACGCGCACGTGGAGGTGTACGGCGTGTGGGTTAAACTGGTGTCGTTGTCGTATTGGGGCGGCAAGTGGCGAAGATGGGAGGCAAAGCAGGCAAACGTGGCTTTTACAGCTGTTTCCGAAAACCTTGTCCGGCGTGTCCGAATTCAGTTTTTAATTCAAAAAATGCAAACAATTCAAGAAATTCAGAAAACCCACACATCTATCCATTACTTACCAGTCTCTTGCTCGTTTACACTTATAACCAATGCCTGCTCCCCGGGATCTGCTCTAGAACCACGAGGCTTCAAGAAATCAGCTTCGATGTCGAACAGAGTGCCCTGGAAGTCCTTCCGGAAGGCTGGCAGCTCAATGCAGTTGCTGCGACATAATATGACACTGGGAAGGGTGATTACCGTGCGTCGAGACTGAAAGGAATGATTGGGGCAGGTGAGTGTGTACTTTCTCTATTTTGATGACTTTTTTTTTGGTTGGCGTGGTTGTTGTCAGCTGGAGCCCACACCTCCCATTCATTGCTCAAGTCAACCGGATTCTGGACTCTGAGCTGGCTTCGCGACCGCGACCAGTTATCTTCGTTGGGCACGCCCTATGGTGTTATCAAGTTATCCTGCAACTCAGAACCCTTCTCTGCCAGACCGCATGAGCGCCTTCTTCAGCAGGATTCCGATTCCACACTCGTCTAGGGGAACTACCTATATTTTGTGACAAGTAAATACATCAAAGAGGCGTAGGGTGGCTCTGAATATTCAAAGTGTGCTAGTGATGGGGTGGACGGCTGTGAGACTCGAGAGAAGTGCCCTAATACTGCTTTGACCCATGCCTCCGTAGGTCAATCAGCTCGGCGATCATCTCGACTGTAGAAAATATGCTCTCCTGGCTTGCAGCCACTCCCAATGTTGCTTCCGTGCCGCCAGTTCATCTGTCATAGAATGTGTTCTCCGTGGGCTCGTCGTCGTTTCGATCCAACTTGCTTCGTCGACTACTGACACCGGAAGGAGCTGTCAGGCGTACACCTGAAAGACAAGTACGAAGGGGCCGTGAAAAAATCATCAGAGCCACCATTCAGTGATGTTTTCTGGCTTTCCTCGATTTCTCGAAATACAGTGTTCCGGCACCTCTTTGCACACTAACTTGGAATCGACGCGCAGACGCGCGCACAACGTTTAAATAAAAATTCCAAGTCGATACAAAGTTAGTAAAGTGTCTTAAGATACATTATATATACTTATTTCGACGTCACTACGCAAGGCAAGAGCAGAATGCGTGAAACAGGAGAAGGGGTGTAATTTCGACATTTTCATGCGGCTTTACACACCCGTGGGAAATGCTATTCAGCGCTCGAATCAGTGCTGTCCGACTCATCCACCTCGTTGATATCAGCGCTCGTGCCTTCAACAACAGTCCTGGGTGCATCCTTAGGCTTCGTCGGCCTCTTCGGCCTCTTCGGGAGGTCCTTCACCAACATACCTTCCGCCCTTAGCTTCCCACATTCTGCCTCCCAAGCTGTCAAAGCCACAGTATGTTCATCTTGCATCTTCTTCCACAGCGCGTCGAGAGCACCTTTCGCGGCTTTCTTGGATCGCTGAGTTTCCTTCCTTCTACGTTTCTCATCCTCTCTATGCTGCTTTGCTGTCTCCTGTGCTTCCAGCTCCCCGACAAATTCTTCACTCGTCAAGTGCCGCCCAAATCCCTTTGGAAACAGTTTGGTACGATCATCCTTCTGCTTGTTTTCTTTGGCATAGAGTGACTGGTTTAACTTATCAAGGTATGCATGCTGAATGATCAGTTGTGCCTCACGAGTCTCCTCTGTGAACTCGTGAGCCTTGATGAGGACTTGTGCCTTTGCGAGGCTTT
>MU266714.1:1624-19595 GCA_021014945.1 Leucogyrophana mollusca | reverse complement strand
GCGGCGACAGAGCCGACCTGGACGAAGCCATCGAACTGCTTCGTGCAGCCCTGGCATTGCATCCACCGGGGCACCCCTCGCACTCCACGTCCCTGTCCAACCTCGCTGTCATCCTGTCCACTCGATTCGAGCAGGGCGACGACAGAGCCGACCTGGACGAAGCCATCGAACTGAATCGTGCAGCCCTGGCATTGCGTCCACCGGGGCACCCCTTGCACTCCACGTCCCTGGACGGCCTCGCTCTCACCCTTGCCACTCGATGCCACCGGTTCGGCGACAGGGCCGATCTCGGCCTCGCTTTCCAGTACCACGAACTGGCCTCCACTGATGCAAACTGCGGTTCATGGGACCAAGTTCGGTACTCATTGAAATGGATTCAAGCAGCAGAGATATTTGATCATGATTCCGCATTGAATGCCTACAGAGTATCCTTGGCCAATCTCGACCGCCATGCCATCTCAAGGTCATCTATCGTATCGCGTCACGAACTCCTCAAAACCATCTCTTCCTCCATAGCGGCGAATGCTGCATCTTGTGCTCTTCGTCGAAAAGAGCCCGCTACTGCAGCGGAACTACTTGAGCAGGGAAGGGGAGTAATATGGACACAGATGGCAAACCTCCATACGCCTCTCCAGCAGCTCTCTGGTGCGAACGCACAAGGCAAAAGGCTGGCGACAGATCTTCAGCGAATCAGCTCGGAGCTTGACAGGTTGTCCGGAAGGCTGCGGGATGACGAGAAGAGTGGTTCTCGCGACGAAGAAACACGACGTCACCGACACCTGGCCGAAGAATGGAATTCCGTCGTGTGCGAAGTTCGGCAGCTAGAGGGTTTTTATCGGTTTCTGTTACCTCCACTCTACTCCGATCTCCAGCAGGCTGCCATCGAAGGTCCCGTCATTGTCATCAATGCCAGCAAATATTCCTGCGACGCACTCATTATTCTTCGAAATGGTCCTCCTCATCATGTACCCCTTTCAACTATCACTCTGCAAGACATCACTCAATTGGAGTCGGATTTCGCTCGCCTACTGAAGACTCATTCAAATTCTAGTGTTGCTGGGCACGACAACGGCAGGCGGAATGAGTTATTCTCTCTACTACGGTCGCTTTGGTGTCTCGTCGTGCATCCCATCGTCCTTGCGCTAGGGATTATTCAGATCCCAGCGGGTTCGCGGGTCTGGTTGTGTCCGACGTCCAAGTTCACATCACTGCCGTTGCATGCCGCTGGTCCATACCGCAAGGGCGAGTTGGGCCTGGCCGATCTATACATCACATCGTACACTCCAACGCTGTCGGCCCTTATCAGGACGAGGAGAAACAACACCATAACATCAGTGATGACTCCAAAGTTCGCTGCAATCGGCCAAGCAATGCCCAGCAGCGCAAGTCACGAACAGGAACTCCTCACGGTGAATGCGGAACTCGACCTCGTTCTACGCCAGTTGCCATCATCTGTGCCTTCCACGCGTCTAGCCGATGCTGCTGCCACGAATCGCGCGGCACTGGCCGTTCTCTGCGAGAGCTCTTGGGTTCACCTTGCCTGCCACGGTAAACAAGACACGATTCAGGCTTTCAACTCGTGTTTTGCCATGCACGACAAGCCCCTCTCCCTGCTCGACATCATTGGTGCCGACATATCTCGCCCAGAGTTCGCGTTTCTCTCTGCTTGTCACACTGCGGTCGGGGATGCGACAACGCCGGACGAGGTGATCCATCTAGCTGCAGGGATGCAGTTTGCGGGGTTCAAGAGCGTGATCGGGACGATGTGGGCTGTCGACGACGAGATCGCTCACCACATGGTCTCGGCGTTCTACAAGAACATGTTCGAGCGCGGGATGGACTATACGCATGCGGCGGCGTCACTGAATATAGCTATGCGGACGGTGAACAAAAAAGCAGTCCCCCTCGAGCAGAGGATCGTGTTCGTTCACATCGGAGCTTAACGCCGTCTGACAATTAATGCTGCGTTCGATATTGATGGTGCGCTTGAATGCCCCTCACACCGTTGACGTTGACTGATATTCCTCTCAGTTCGGATTGGGTTTGACTTGTGCTTTCGTTCTTATTAGGGCCGAAGCTCTCATGATTACCAGCGATGGATGTACAAATGTGCGACTTGTGTATATATGCTTCTCCACTGTCTAGTGCGCTATCACCAACATAGATGGTGGCCTGGAACTGTCCACCTCGTTTGCATTTATCATGTTTCGCCACGTTCGCATCAACTTGAAGCGCACCAGCAGAGACTCCTTTGACAATCAATCTCGCCGTGTCGGTGGGTCGCCGGGCTGATCACGTAGTGACGATGAGCTGGACATGTCGACGTCGAAGATAAAGGTACCCTTGTCATGTTTCTCAAGCTTTTTCTGATGCAAAGGTCCGTCGTGGTCAAGAGCCCCATCCCCAGTTTGACTACCATGATGCGTGACGGTAGATATGTCCCGCCAACCAACACCAACCTCGCACCCCACAGCCTGACGTGGTGCCTACGGCGTACGCCAAACGACGGTGCGCGCGGGGTGGGACTGATCATGAGGCATGAATCCGACTCTTTCGATTGATTGTATTGCACTTCTTGTGCATCTAGCGCGGCCCTTCAAACCCGCATGACTGCGCAGGACTCCAACGGGCGTGGCACCGATCCCATTCACCAGGGGCTCTGACCCGCCATAGAGTCATCTGCAAGGCGCATCCACCGAACGCCTGTCGTATATAGAGCCCCCAGGTCATCGAACCAGCGCCTTCCGAATAAACGACGATTGGACGGACGATTGCAAGGAAACATTATGTAGTGGAATAGATATAAAATAAAACCGACCATGTTTCCGAAAGTAAGACGCCAGGCCTGGTGGTCTTCGTCATCTTCTGTCGGACCCCTGCTTTCTTCTGCTATCGAACGCCCACGTTCCCCCTCCGCCGGACGCCATGTCCTTCTGCCGTCAAACGCCTGCTGTGGACGCCGTAAGCCCCTACTGGTCCATCGAGTCTATAGTGAAGTCCTCTTTCCCATCTGCTGCGACACCGATCTCTTTTATCCTCACGCCGCCGACGCGACTCTTCCCCCTATCACGGCCCATCCCACCAACGCACGACACAAACCACAAAAAACCAAACCAACGATCAGCACACGATCCCGAAAACAACGAACCGCACCTCCGGCTCACAAACACCAAACGCACCTCCGCCCACGCCCACTTCTCTGCCAACGTCAAGCTGCGCACGCTCTCCTCCAGCAACGTACACGGATCCCCCGCAGTCGACATCCCACACGCGCTTGGGTTCGCGCGTGACGTGGGTTTCGCGTCGGGGACGACAGCTGGCTTGGTGGCCGAACCCACGATGGGTCGGACATCCACCGTTGCCGACACCGCGGTGAGCACAGGGTCGACATCCACAACCTGCACCACCGCGGTCCCTCCGGGGCCTTGCGCACCTTCTCCGAGTCCCACTTTCCTTTCCCACGTCCAACTGACGTCGAAGTGGAACCTGAAGAGCTCGAAAATGCCTCCCAAAACGCGGATCCAAGCTTTGCAAGGAGGGACTGGGTCGCGAGGGCAGCCGCGTACGCGTGTTCTTTAGTTGGCATCGGCGGCGCGATATCCTTTCGAGACGGCGCTGAAGAGGAATAGGAGGACGTGGAGGCGTTTGCGTCCCTGCCCAACTTCGGGGCGAGGTCGTGTGGGCGCAGTCCCCCAACGTGTCCACTTGGTTGCTGCTGCTGAACGAACCCTTGCCACTGTTGCGACTGTAATTAGCATTGGGATTGCGATCAAAATTGGCTATGGGGCTGCGCCTGACAGTACTGCTGCGCGGCCATATTCCCCACAGCTATATCCGGTACGCATTGAGTGTCTTCAGCGTGAATTCGTTTATCCCCGCGAAGGAGTCGAAACCGCCTGGCGCATTGTTGAAGGACTGGGTACCATTGAGGTTGAAGCCGCCAAGAGCTGTACCGGGGAGGGGTGGGGAGGTGGCATTGGAGTCTAATGCATTTAGGGAAGAGATGCCCCTTGCGGTCGACCATGCCGTGTTGGCGATCTCATGCAGCCCGTCTCTCTTGTTGGTTCGCCAGCACGGAATTGGTGCCGAGGACACTCGAGATCGTCGAGCTCCCACTGCCACCGCCGAGCACGCTCGCCTTCCCCGCCAGCACTGCGCTCAACACTGCGGGGGGTGGACGGGCGTCGTGTGCACGGTGACGCCCGAGCCGAGCCCCCCCGGAAACGATGTACGTGACCCGAGGCGCGGGAGATGGAGAGGTCTTTGTGGGGATTGTACTAAGGCGCTTTCGTCGCCGCCCCGGTTGAATTTGACGTCGGGGAGGTAGTGGAGGACATGGCGCCGGAGCCCTCGGGAAACGGCATGAAATCAGGGAGCGCCACGTTGCGGTCCTGGAGACAGCGCTTCAAGGCGACGTTTTCGAATTGGGAGGGAGCCGAGCTCGGCGAGGATGGCGGAGATGAGGGGGTCGTGCTCTGCAATGTCGCCTTGAGGGTGGTCATAGTTTTATGGGGTGAGAAAGGGGGTGAGCAACGGCGGGGGAAGCGAAGGAAGAGGAGGATAGAGAAGGCGTAACAAAAAAGGGGGAAGGGTCCGGGGAAGGGAAAGGATATGAGTGGGACTAGACAGGAGAAAGGAGCAATAAACGACAAAGGGGAAGGTGATGGCAAGGAGGAAGCGAGCTTAAAATCAACGTACTTTGTCACAGCCTTCCTCGCGGATACATATCTTATTCCTGGTATTCCTCTGGAGTTTGACGCCAATTCTCCGGCTCGAGGATCCTCAGCGCTTGTGATTTAGCTGAGTTTTCCTTCTCCTTGTCGGTGGCTGCGTGAGTGGACCTTATCAGCCCGCCGGAGAGCGCTTTGCGGAAACGGGGAGGTCGAACATTTCAGGTTCAGACCTGAGATCGTCGTCGCCGTCATGTTCGTGCTCCTCGTCAAATTCGGAGAGGGCCTTGCGCGTACCGAATGTGGTGACGTCGAGGTGGGGATCAACGACGAACATCGGTTGTGCAGGGATGTACCAGAGGCGGAAGATCCAGGTGAGCTCATCGCATCACCCCCGAGAAAATCGTATGGGATGGCTGTGGCCATGGGAGGTTCTAGTGTTTGTGTAGACAGTGGCATACCTGCGGGCATACGCAGCGCAGGTGGCGTGAGGGCACCATGGCGAAGTTGGGCGGGGAACGGGTCGACGAGGTGGCGTTGGCGATGAAGAAGAAGTTGAAGGAGTTGCCGAATGTGGAAGTGTCGGGATCGTTATCGACTTGCGTCCAAGTCGCTGACTGGTGTGACAACCTGTGACCAAATTGTGCACTTGTTGCATTGCAACTCTGCCGACGAACTCAACATTCGAGACAATTCTCTAAATCTTCATTCCTCTGGTAACTAACGGTTCGGCCCTTGGCCGAGGTTCTAACAGTGAGTGGTTGTAGACTTACTCACTATTTCACTAAAACTGTGCGTTACTGGTCGAAGGATAGTATTGCTCTCCCACCTGGGTGTCCAATTTCCTGGGGAGGGCAAGGTGCATTCATTATCACTCGCCATTCCATTTCGTCAAGGTCCTCCGCATCCCGATCTGCAGGGCCAGGTACCACGTACGCGAACTGCTCAGCTCCATTTCCAGCGCCTTTGTCCTCTTGTTTGTAGTCTACGTCGTCATCCTCCATGCATGATGCACCGCAGCATGACCTACTCCAGGTTGTAATTCACCACCCCATTGCCCAGTCCCTCACGCTCCGTGGCAAGACGTGCCGAATAAATGTACCAGGAATAGGATCCACACAAGCTGACACGAGGACGCCCACGTTTGTCTTTTATCGGCACAGATCAACCCTCTGGTGTAAGGAGTTTACGGACTGCTCTCGCCACTCTCCGCAAAGGCCCAACCATCAAGTCAACTGAGCAAGTACCCTCACGTCCACACTATCAGGCTCGCTAGCGTTTTGTGATAGATCGCCGGATACACAATACTTAATGCAGTGGGCGTCGTTCAGCGACGTCCGACCCTTGAAGATACGAAAAATATCGTCGTGTATCCTGTTCGATCTTGCTCTCGTCTTTATCTTCCTTCGAGTCGAGCCGGCAACGATGACGACTAACTTTCCGTCCCCGTCCGGAATCACTGCTCTGCTTGGTGTGTGCCTTTGATTATCTACATTTGTAGCCTTGGCGCTAATCGGAACAGTCCCCGTCACTGTGTCCCAGGGTCTTGCCTTCATATCGACAGTGTTAAGGCTCTGGCTTCGGTGCCACATTCGTTGGATATGGTGGGGGAACGTTTGGGCTGCCTTGTCCCTCTGCTTCGATATGACGTGTCTGACTGGGATGTGGACGCTCACAGCGCCACTTGCGCGACCCGACGATCCTAAATCTACCGGTGCGTTCAAAACATATATGTTTCTCGTCGTGTGCGCTCAATGTCATGGTTCGTTTTGGACACTATAGGTGCAATAAATATATCACGTCGGTCGCACGTAGCGTCGCATTCGTTGCTTATCACATCGTACACACGCACCATATGGTATGTTTTCCATTACCTTCATGGCGCTGAACCTGCTGATGCGGATCCACTCCATTAGGTGCGCTCGCCTGGGCATCGTTTGCTCCGTCATTCATATTGTTGGGGATTCTCGTCGTACACATTCACCCTGTGGTATGTTTTCCATCCCCTTCATGGGACTCAACCTGCTGACACGGATCCACTTTAGGTGCGCTCGCTCGAGCATCGTTTTCTCCGTCATCCACTGTCTCCTCCCTCGTCGCTATCACCACATTATGGCACTCCCGAGGGTAGTACAATGTCCCGGCAACTGATGTCTCCTATCGAGATATGTAGTGCGTGTCTCTCTGTCTAATATTGCCATTCGACCCTTACAGATAGTTATTTATGAATGCCTCAGCCGATGTGGTGGCCGAGCAGTTCTCGTTGGTCTACCTCTCAAGCTTCTCCGGCGTGCGAGACTCCCAAAGAACCAGCGCACTATCGTTCGTAGGAGGCGTCACCGCTGAAATCGAGGTGCGCCCACGGCCTCCATTAGATCTGATCGACTCTGACTTCATCTCTTAAGCGCACTTTCGCTCGTCGTCTTCAACCTTCTCGTGATCGTCACCTTCAGCTACTCTGCCAATACGGAACCGATCTCGGCACGACTTGGCCACATCGCCAGTCACAAGTGCCACCACCCCACCCGAGAATAAAATGAACACAGCGGACCTATATTTTCAAGGCGACATGTCGGTCTTCACAGGGACGCGCTCGATCGCCAAGGGGGCCTTCGGGACAATCGCTGCGACGACTGGTTCGGCACCGGCGGTCTTTCGTGGCGAACCCGACGATGCCAGGCTTGCGCCAGCCGGTGCACATCAGCTATCAATTCTCCCTGCACTTAGCTCGCTGCCTCAGTCGACGAAGGTGTCGGGCTTGCATACATTACCAGACACTCATCTGGCACATTGCACGCGTCGAAAGACGAAATGTGTCACCATCGTCGCGGGGTAATCGGATAGGCTGAGCTTGCAACGTATAGCCCAGGGAGATCTGGTTCGTATATACTGCGCTGCACTCTCACTCACTACTACCATGCCACCGACTACCAGGCGCCCGACGCCTGATACTCGTGATCACGAGTCGATGATACATTGGGTGTCGTCCTATGTCGCGCTCTCTCTCATTGGTATGAAAATCATTCGGCCTCGCGGCATGATGGAACTGCAGCCCTGTTCCAACAAAGCCAAACGCGTCTGGTGTTCTACGCATTGCGCCTTGCACTTCTCGCTACGCATTGGCTGGCCCTCCAAAACGTCTCTTTAACCTTGAATACGGACATGATCATTGCACCTCACAAGACAGATGTATTAAAAGAAAATGGGTCAGATATTTATGTTACCGTCAGCCCACTTTCAGCACTTCGATAATCCTTCGAGGAACAATTCCCAGCCTGTCCACAGGGTGTTTTGGATCCGCTCGTCGTGCCTTCACCCCCCGTGCTTGATTCTCGTTTAACCTCTTGACCTCTCCTAGAGCCCCTCCCTGAATGGTAACCTTCCAGATAGCATCGTCACTCTCCCCCTCAGAAAGGCTCGCAAACGTCGTCTTCAGACTAACGAGCGCGCTGTAACCTTCGCAAGCAATGCGACTCTCCTGGTTTTCTCTAATTGATAAATCCGCTAGGTGGACCTCTTCTGTCTCTCGGACGACATCTGCATGGTCGCGATAGCCGATGAAAACGGTCGTGATACCCAGCAAGTACGATTGCATGTACCAAGTCCGCCACGGTAGCCTGCAATGCCACCGATGATGGCTAAGTTCCCCGATATACACTTCGGCTTGAGTGTGACTCACTTGTTGCGCCTTGCGAGCCCAGTCGTCTTCAGCCCTAATCGGCGGTCCATGAGATCTTCCGCATTGTTGTTCCCCATCGGGACTACAATAAGAGGTTGATTACAACCCAGACCAGCGCGCGTACATATGGCTGATACCTTTCACGCCATGCACTTCGCCAGAGTAAAGCACTGTGATATCACCAAACTTGCGGGTGACGACGTTGCACCAGGACCCCGACGAGTTCGTCGCAGTAAACGTGTCCTTGAAGGCATTGCTTTGGCTCCTCGTCAGAGTAAAATGACAAACCGCTTGTTGAAACTGACCCGATAGCATTTCCCCAGTCATGTGCATATTTTCTGCATAGTTTGACTTTAGCATGTACACCTCTGACAGTGCTATGGCTCACTGACCGGCCAGGGTTTGGGTCCTCATCTTCCAAGTAGAGTCTCCCTTGGATATAGGATGCATGCACCGTGACCTTGGCTCCGATCATCACCCTTTGCGAACCAAGACGTGAGTAAACATCGTGTAGCAGGAGTACGGAGAAGGAATCGCGGCAGGGCGTTTACTTCGCTAAGATTCCGCGCCAAGTGATCACATCCGCCTCACGCAGCGCATCCTCCCGACCGGTAAGAACGCATGCATCGAGTATGCTATCCAAGTGTTTCGGGTGTCGAAAGGAGCGAATCATGGACCGAGACTGTATAATCTTTGCTTGAGGGCTGAGATCGATTGGAGTCTCCTTTGGCGCGAAGGTGCGCATGGCGGAGTCGCCAATAGCGTACGTCCCGTCTTCTTCGATGGATACACGAGCTACATGCTGGACGTCACCCACAAATAGTGGCGTACTGGGCGATGACATGGTGGTAGGAGATCGGCTTGGTTTAGGGGACGCTGGCGCTTGAAAGCAGAGCTTCTTTCGGCATTTCGCGGTCAGTTGCTTCCCTGCACTCCACGTCGACGCCTGCATACAACTCCATGCCACCGTATCAGGATACGTTGAAGATGAAGGTAAGTGCGGTGCGAGGCTATGAATGGTCCAGATAGGCGGACATGCGCGAAAGAACACGCGGGCGGGCCAGGGATGGTTGTTTGGATTTCCTTGACACGCCCCAGCTAGCAGATATCGTTTGCCACTAGACAGGCTTGGGGGTGGGTCAGACGACTGTGCCAACAGTACTATGGGGTGATGTAGCGAGGGAGTGGGCCCCTGGGCGAGTGGTACAAGAGCTTTGAATATGGACAGTATTAGTATTCACAAGACGAGGGCCCTGCAAATTAATCGGATGTGTATTTATCTAACACCATATTTATATATCGAACCATCGTCTTCGGTTAGTGGGTAGCGTTGAAGAACGGGGGTATTAGCGAGCACTCATGGGTGGGGGTCGGACGTGCACGACCGGGACGATCGCCCAAGACAGCTGAAACGTTGACGAAACTTGCAACTTGAGACGTTCGAAGGAAACTTAGGGCCGAGGACAAAGAGAAGTTATACCATACCACAACCAGCAACGTAGAAAAAGAAAAAGGAATGGCCGGACGACTGCAAGGAATCATTATGTAGTAAAATAAATGTAAAACAAAAGGCTGCCTACCTCCCGTCAGACACATACGTCCTTCTTCCGTAAGACGCCTGCTGTGGACGCCTACTTGTCCATCAAGTCTACAACGAAGTACGCTTTCCCACCTACCGCGATGCCCATCTCTTTGTCCTCACGCCGCCAACGTGACTCTTCCCCCCTATCACGGCGCATCCCAACGCACGACACGAACTACAAAAAACCAAACCAAATCCATCAGCACATGATCCCCAAACAGCGAACCGCACCTCCAACTTACGCACACCAAACAAACTTCCATCCATGCCTACTTCTTCGCCAACGTCAAGCTCCGCATGCTCTCCAGAAACGCACACACATCCCCCGCGATCTTCGTCCCACACGGGCTTGGGTTCGCGCTCGACACGGGTTTCGCGTCGGGGACCACAGCAGGCTTAGCGGTCGCACCCTTCACGATGGGCTTGATATCCATCGTTTCCGTGACCACGGTGGGAACAGGCTTGACATCCACAACCTGCACCACCGTGGTCCCCCCCAGGAGTCCAGGACCTTGCGCATCTTCTCTGAATGGCAATTACCTCTCCCGTGCTCATGTCCGACTGATGTAGAACTGGAACTAGAAGAGCTCGAAAATGCCTCCCAAAACGCGGACCCGGGCTTCCCAAGCAGGGTCTGGCTCGCGAGGGCAGGCGCGTACGCGTGTTCTTTCGTCGGCACCGTTGGCGGCGTAGTGTCCTTTCCAGATGGCGCCGAAGAGGAATAAGAGGGCGCGGGGGCGGTAGCGTCCTTGCCCAACTCCAGGGCGAAGTAAAGTGGGTGCAGTCCCCCCACGTGTCTACCTTGTTGCTCTTGCCCAGTGAACTCGCCATCGTCGTTGCAATTGGGATCGAGACCGTCATCATCGAAGCCGCATTTGCCAGTGCTGTTACTCGGCCATCTTCCCCAAAGGCTGCATCCGGTACACATCGAGCGTCTTCAGCACGAACGGATTTATCCCCGCAAAGGAGTCGAAGCCGCCTGCTGCATTGTTGAAGGATTGGGTACCGTCGATGTTGAAGCCGCCGAGAGCTGTGGGAGGGCTGGGGAGTTAAAACTGGTATCTGATGCCTTGATGGCCGGGATGTCCCCATTGCGCTTGGCCATGCCCTTCTGGCTACACCCCGGGCTTAATGTTCTCCTGCAACCCTTGCTTCTCCCTCTCTCCCTGGTTCGCCAGCATGGAATTTGTACAAAGGACACTCAAGCTCACACCACCACCACCGCCGAGGACGCTCGCCTTCACCGCCAGCACCGCACTCAACACCGCGAGGGGTGGGACGAGTGTCGTGTGCACGGGTGACGCCCGAGCCGAGGCTGCCCCAAAACGGGGCGCGTAACCCGAGGCTCGGGGAGGTCTTTGTGGGGAATATATCAGGGCGCTTGCGTCGCCGCCCCGATTGAATTTGACATCGGGGAAGTGGTGGAGGAAATGGCGGCGGAGGCGTCGCGGCGTGGGGTCGGGAAGCGCCATGCTGCCGCCTTGGAGCAAACAGCGGTTGAGGGTGCGATCTCCTCGAGGAGGGTGACGTTTCGGACTGGGACTGGGAGGAGCCGAGCTCGGTGTGGATGGCGGAGATGGGGTGGTCGCGCTCTGCGATATCACCTCCGAGGGTGGTTATGTATTCTGGGGAGTCAGAAAAGGTTAGCAATACGTGAAGGCGAGAAAGGGGGGAGGAAGGCATAAAGGGAGAAAGAAGAAAAGGGGGAGGGGACGAGGACGCAAGGAAACAGATACACGAGGGGGACGAAGTAAAGGGGGACAAAAAGACGAAGGGGGAGGTGACGACAAAGACGAAGTGGGATGGAAAGCAAAGAGTGAAATGAAGGGGCGTGAAGCGAGATCAACGAAACAGCGTACCTTTTCGTCGCACCGATCTTATAATAATGCTGAACTGCCTCTTCTCCTTCTTGTAACCCCCCGGACTCGGGCGCCAATCCTCTGGCTCGATGATCCTCAGCGCCTGTGATTTGGCTGAATTCTCCGTCGCTGGGTCGACTTTGTCAGGCCGCCGGAGTGGACGGTGCCTTTGCGAGAGCGCTTTGTGGAGACGGGGAGGTCGGGCTTTGTTTGAGGTTGAGTTTAGAGATCGTCGTCTTCATGGTCGACAAAGTCGCAGAGGGCCTTGGACGTAGCGGGTGTGCCGACTAGCTGGGGATTGGTGGGAACATCGGTTGTGCGGGGAGGTAGCCAAGGTGGAAGATTCAAGTGAGTTCATCGCACCACCTCCAAGCGGGTCGTATGGAGTGGCGGTGGCCATGGGTCCGCGGCCGGGATGACGAGCAAGGCATGGTCAGCGCCAGTGGGGCGAGGGGCATCGCCGGGAAACTGATCGGGGAGCACGGGGACGAGGAAGACGAGGTGGCGTTAGAAAGATTAACTCATCAAAGGTGGCGCGAAAATCCTCACCGTCATCGACATTCGACAACCTAGCGAGTCAGAAAGTCTTCTTTTTGCCCAAGATTTCTTCTCGTTCTTCAAAACCCGGGCTACCGTACCGTAGAATAGCTTGTAATGAGATCTTTGCTCACTAAAAAGATAGCCAACAAGTCGAAACCGGGACCCCGGAAGCAAACACACAGTTGCAATCCGGGGACTCAGATTCAAATCATGGTGGCCCCTTGTCAATTTCCTTCGCGATCGCGATATCAGATGCCTGGCGATATTGCATCCACCGAAAGAAAGATAGACCCCCCGCCCACAGGTACGCAGAGATGTTGTCCAATTTTCTCAGGTCACAACTTACTCGAACCTTTGCAGTCGTCGGGGCCACTGGGTTGCCTCCATCTGATAACCGCCCGACGAGCTTCTACTTTGTCGTCGAGGTGGACGGAAAGCAAGGACGGACAGCCGAGCTAGCACCCTCGCCTGAGTCGACCATCGAATGGGACGTTCATTTTCCACTGTACGTGTTCTCGACTCCACATCTCCACGTTACCTGACCGTATCCGAATGACCACAGGAGAACAGACAAGGCATCGTACATCGCGCTTCGTTTGTACAAGTGCTGGCAATCAACGCTCCCGGGCCACTTGCGACGGGATAAGGCGATTTGGGAGTCAAGAGTTACCACCGACCAGCTGCTGCGATGCAGTAGCAACTTTACAAGTACCTTCCTCCCCACTATTGCCGTGATGTAGAGACTCAATTTTCTCCCTAGATAAGACTCTCCCGGCGAAAGCATCCTTCGAGAAAGGCTATCTCAGTGTGAAAGTCGAACGAGCCGCATATACCAAAGCTGAACGTCCCATCGTTGGCGAGGTACAGGATACGTTCGTTCTGCACTGTCCGTACTGACAGGGACACACTATTTCTTAGAGCTCGAGCAAGCCTCGGTGGCAGGATGGAACGAGGGAGCTGGAACCTTCAGCTGTGTGCTCCGGGCATGACTTTGCCGACACCATGTATTCCGATGTTAAGGGGAGCCACTTTAGAGAGAAGCTGGACGACGCAATCGATCATCATCGTGCCTCGCTCCGGTTGCGTCCACCAGGGCACCCCGATCGCTCCTCGTCCCTGAACAACCTCGCTTCCACCTTTTCCACTCGATTCAAGCAGCGCGGCGACAGAGCCGACCTGGACGAAGCCATCGAACTGAATCGTGCAGCCCTGGCATTGCATCCACAAGGGCACCCCGATCGCTCCATGTCCCTGAACAACCTCGCTGTCACCCCCTCCACTCGATTCAAGCTGTTCGGCAACAGAGCCGACCTGGACGAAGCCGCAAAGCTTAATCGCAATCTATATGCCGCATCGTACACTCCAACGCTTTCGGGGTGGTTCAAGAGCGTGATCGGGACTATGTGGGCTGTCGACGAGATCCCTCACCACATGGTCTCGGCGTTCTATAAGAGCATGTTCGACTACACGAAGGCGGCGGCGTCACTGAATATAGGCTATGTACACGATGGACCGGCAAGTGGTCCCTCTCGAGCAGAGGATCGTCTTCGTTCGCGCTGGGGCTTGATGTTGCCTGATGCGCGATGTTGCGTTCGATATTCAGGGTGAGTTCTAATGCCCTCACAATGTTGACGTTTACTGATATTCCCTCAGTTCGGATTGAGTTTGACTTCTGCTTTCATTCATGATGCTGGGACCGAAGCTCCCACCCCACGAAACCCGCGCCCCAACGCCCCCCACAACGTTGACGTTTACCGATATTTAGATTGGGTTTGACTTGTACGTTCGTCCACTTTGCCGGAACTGAAATTCTCATGATTCCCAACTACGTATGTACACATGTGCGACTTGTATATCTTTTCTGTTTTCTGGCGTTTGGCGCGCTATCACTAACATAGACGAAACCATGGACTACCCACCTCGTTTGTACTTATCATGTCTCTCAAGCTATGTCTAATGCAAAGGCTCACCACGGTCAAGCAACGGTCAAGGACCCCACTCCTAATAGTCTGACTACCATCATGCATCACGAGAGATGCGCACTCCTTGTGCATCTAGCACGGCTCTTCAAACCCGTCTGACTGCACTGGACTCCACCGAGCGCGCCCCCGATTACATTCACCAGGGGCTCCGACCTGCCACGTTTGCATCCATCGAACGCCAGTCGCACATCGATCCACTAGGTTATGTATCAACTCAGCACCGCTGCGCTTTGTCTTTCCTCCATCCCTCTCCGCACGACCTCCGTTGAATACACTCTGAGCATGACTTTGAAAATATACGGCCTCGGCCTCTCGACCTCACCACGCCGCCTCCCCGTCGTCTGCAATGAGAAGAAGATCCCCTACAAGCTAATCCCCGTCGACCTCACCAAGGGTAAGCAGAGGGCCCCCTCCTTCGCCACGCGCCAGCCATTTGGACAGGTGCCATACGTCGTGCGTCCCCCGCTACGACTTCTCCATTTGAAATCTCGCTTTGTTTGGTTTGACGAGAACTGACATCGGGGCACCCAGGACGACCATGAGTTCATCTTGTACTAATCGCGTGCTATCGAGCGCTACCTCGTGAAGAAATGCGGGGACCAGGTCACCCCCAACCTCGTCCCTACCGTCGCGGAATATTTGAGAGTGTGGAAATGATAAGGAACGGTGGACACGAAAGAGGCATGTTTCGAGCCTGAGAACGATTGTGCCGTCCCCGAACCGAGCTTCGTGTATCGACTGGGGCCGGGTTCATACAAGTCAGGCAGCAATACTATGTCGGAATCACTGGATCCAGGGTTCTGAGAGACGCTGGGGCCACGAGATTTACATCGACGCCGTTTCTTGCCTCGTTGGGTGCCGTCGTCTGACATGGTAAGACAGAGTTTACTGTGGGGGATTCCGCTCGAGTCAATGACATCGTTCGCGTTTGACTTGTGTTTCTAGTGCTTACCGTGCGCCGCGGTAGGTATCGGCCCTCGGTGATGCCGAGGGCGAAGGGCAGAGGAGGACGCGAGCGCACCACCTCGATCAGCAGTAAATGCCACACACCGGCTGGTGTCCACCATGCTCCTGCTCGAAGACGATCATGCGTCAAGGGGCGTCCTATTACAGAAGACACGAAATAGTCTGCACATTCCGACGTCAGATAAATGGCCAGACATACCTACGCACGCTCGCTCCGTTACTTCTCACACACGGGCCGCCCATATCTCGCCCATCTCCATTCCCGTGACCCCGATCCACCAAAGTGACGCTTTATATTGCACCAGTCTCCGTCTGCTCGGCTCATGCCATAGTCCTTGGCGACGCAGAAATTGGATCGACCTGTGGTTTGGTCACAGTGGGAGAGCGGCGTTTGTCGGGGCGGCTCGATGGGGGGAGCGCGGGGGGTTCCAGGTAGATGACAGCTCGGGGGTGTTCTAGAAGCTCAGACGGGGCAGGCCCCGTCTGCACTCATACTTGCTATGAATGCGTGGAGCTTTCGACGTCTGGAAACATGCAAGTCCAGCAAACCTACCGCCAGCATCATGCAGAAATATGCTTACTGGGCCTTGGGGATGCTCCAAAGAACAGTATACCTTTCCTTGTAGGAACGGTGGTCCAAGGATTCAGACAGCAGAGCCGTAATGTCGGCTTGGCAGGTTTAAAGACCATCACATGACTGCGTGATACAGCACTAGTGTAGTGGGAGCGAGGGTGGAATGAAGAGGTAAGCTAGACGACTCAGTATGTGACGAGGGAATATTTACTTTGCAGGGGACTCGCGACTCATCGTGTACACAGTATCACACGCGTCCCCAAAGCCATCACGAGCCTTGATGTTGCGGGCAGGGACAACATGTGGATTCGGAGGCATGGCGTCCCAGGCGTATTTGACTATGTCGTACTGGGGTTGTGATTGCACCTTGCCGAGAGGGCGGATGATCTCTCTGGGTGTGCCGGGAAAGTGAGTCTTGGACGAGGTTGCGTTCAGTGGCAACATCTGGATGGGTGGTGGCTGGGGCGTTTTGGTGTTGGGCTGTGTGTCGGCGGGGTGGTGATCGGCGTGGCAGGTGACGCATCAGTAGACACCCCGTTCACATCGTAGACGGGGTAGGGGTGAGTAATCACACTGGGTGCTGGTCATTCTGGGAAGCGTGCAGGACGCGATCCAATTATTGCAGAATGCAAAGTTCAAACGCCGATGCTGACCAAATACTCGTGTCTCCACCACAGCCAACGCTCAAGCGCGTCAACCTGAGATAAACGGCAAAAGCAGTGTGCCGATGGGATCGCCCACCGTCGTAGCAATTTATCTCGTTCAAAGCCTGTTTAACTCCAGTCCGCGATTCTGCCCTTCAGACGAGGCTATAATTATTGCCTCTGTCCGATACAAAGGTGCGTCACGGTCAAGAGCCCCACTCCTAGATTGACTACCATCATGCATCAAGGGGGAGATGTACCGCCAACCAGTGCTCAGCGCTCAGTGCCGGCCTTGCACCCATAGTCGAGCTGACATCCTGTGGTATCGGACCTCAAAAGACGTCCAACCAAATTGGTAGTGTACCCTTCATTTCGTCACCATATACCTCCCAAATTCAGATGAGCATCGTGTATATCGCACCCCACGTGCATAGTGCATTGCATCAAGCAGCCGCATTGCTCACAGCCAACTACTTCCCTGTACGCCTACCCTCCATCTCGCCGCCATATACCTCTCTAACGGTCAGTTTCCTTCGTGATAGTGATCTCAGATGCCTGCCAACATGGAATCCACCGAAGGAGGGATAAAATTCTCGCTCACAGGTACGCAGAGACATTGACCGACTTTCTTGGTCCAAAACTTACTCCAGCCGTTGCAGTCGTCGGAGCCATTGGGTTGTCTCCATCTGATAACCATCCGACGAGCTTCTATGTTGTCGTGGAGGTGGACGGAAAGCAAGGACGGACAGCCGAGCTAGCTCCCTCGCCTCAGTTAACCATTGAATGGAACGCTTGTTTCCCACTGTACGTGTTCTCGACTCAGCATCTGCACATAACCTGACCATATCGATATGAATTCAGGAGAGCAGACAAGATGTCAAACATTGCGCTTCGTTTGTACGAATGCCGGAAAGCGGTACGTCCGGGCCATTTGAGAAGGGGCAAGTTGATTTGGGAATCGGGGGCTACTGTCGAGCAGCTGCTGGGATGCGGTAGCAAATTTACAAGTGCCTCACCCCTCACTGCTGCCGTGATATAGAGACTGATTTTTTCCCCTAGATATGACTCTGCCGGCAAAAGCACCCTGGGAAGAAAGGCATCTCGTTTTGAAAGTCGAACGAACTGCACATACCGGAGGTGAACGTCCCGTCGTCGCTGAGGTACGTCATTCACTCGATCTACGCTGTCAGTACTGACAGGGACACTACTTCTTAGAGCTCGGCCAAGCCTCAGTGGCGGGGTGAAATGAAGGACCTGCAACCTTCAGCTGTGCGCTCTGTACATGTCATTGCCCGCACTATATATTCCGATTTCAAGGAGAGCCGCCAGGGAGAGAGGTTGGAGGAGGCAATCAGTCATTATCGTGTCTCGCTCGGGTTGCGTCCACCGGGGCACCCCTTGCACTCCACGTCCCTGTCCAACCTCGCTTCCACCCTGTCCACTCGATTCCAGCAGCGCGGCGACACAGCCGACGT